>JAVTVY010007246.1:0-48243 GCA_036873755.1 Hanleya hanleyi | reverse complement strand
GGTGACATGATTTTGAGGAAAACTTTGATACACACTCCAAGCGGTCTCACCGGCACAGACTTCTGGAGATCCCGCTCAGTTCTGTCAGTTGTTTTTGTTCTGGACGACTTCCTGTGTACGAAGGCGTACAAAGACGAAGGAATCCACCAAGGGAGTACGAGTGCAATGAACTTAAATATTTACTAGTATAACCTCAGTGACTAAACTATAATTACTAACTTGTATTTCGACAATATTCCAATCTCGATTAAAAAATAGCTCCACCCGTACATAAAAGATAATTTAACACAAATTCAATAAAAAGTTTTTATCCTTGTGCAATTTCAGCTTTCGAAATTCCGTTGCGTCCATAATTGTTTTGTCCAGGGTAAAAGTGTTGACCGGAAACACACCTACAGCCTCCCGCAGCTTTGCCTGATTCACGATATTAGGATGGTAAAACCGGAACATTGTAGCGGCATATTATCTTACGTTGTATATATTCCTGGAATCTCGCCGTGTCTTAGTAATAAAGCTGTATGTAAAACCGCCAAACACCTTTTAGGTGTGTATTCTGGTTCAACGCATATTTCTGGAATCTCATCGTCTCTTAGTAATAAATCAGTATCTAACACCAAACTCCTTTTAGGAGTGTACGTAGTTAACATAACCGTTGCTGGCGACAGATCAACCCGACACCATGCAAACAGGCGAACGCTGCAGCGTGTGGCGAAAAATGTGATTTCGTAATATGTGATTTCAGTAATTCTGCATTCAGTGTTTCGAACCTCTTTATATCATTGTGATATCCGCGGGTTCTCATCAGGGGGTGCGGTTTAGTGTAATGGTAGACTAATTCTTTGCACATACATATTTGCAGGAACCTTTTCCTTGAATATCAGAATTTAGACTGGAATGTACCGTTCCGGTGAAAGAATTAAAGCCTGCACCAATTTTTAGGAGGACGTGCACCGGTTAGGTGTCTAATTCGATATTTTAAAGTGACCTCATCTGCATATTATCAGAGCCTGCATCAAGTCATGGTAGGTGGGCATGCACCGTGAAGGTGTCTCATTTGGTACCGTATAATAAAGTTGACAGCATCTGCATATTAATAGAGCCTGCACCAATTTATGATAGGTGGGCACGCACGGTATAGGTGTCTCATTCGATATATTAAAGTTTAATGCATCTGCATAATATCTCAGAGCCTGCATCAATTTATGATAGGTGGGCATGCACCGTCTAGCTGATCTCGTTCAGTATTCACTTCATAGGTGAACAGAACCATTCAACGCCGGATAGGTCTTTTCGTTCAGTATTCACTTTATAGGTGAAGGAACTGATCAACGCACCGTTTAGGTGTTGAAAATCAACATACGCTTTATAGGCGATGAGATTTGTTTCTTTCCTTTGTCCGACGTTCAACAGTGGGTTGATCTGTCTTGAGCAACGGTTATGTTAACTACGTACACTCATAAAAGGAGTTTGGTGTTAGATACTGATTTATTACTAAGAGACGATGAGATTCCAGAAATATGCGTTGAACCAGAATACACACCTAAAGGTGTTTGGCGGTTTTACATAATTTATTACTAAGAGACTGTGTGATTCCAGAAATATACAACGTAAGATAATATGCCGCTACAATGTTCCAGTTTTACGATCCTAATATCATGAATCAGGCAAAGCTCCGTGAGGCTGTAGGTGTGTTTCCGGTCAACACTTGTACATTGGAGATCCTGCTCAGTTCTGCCAGTTGTTTTTGTTCTGGACGGCTTCCTGTGTGCGAAGACGTACACAGACGAAGGAATCCACCAAGGGAGTACGAGTGCAATGAACTTGAATATTTACTAGTATAACCTCAGTGACTAAACTATAATTAGGGACCGTTCATTTATTATCGGGGGGCAGGCCGGGGGGATCCTTGTTGACTCTTGTCATATGACACACCCAGGGTGATTTTTTTCCTTTGTGTTATTTAAGGGAGGTATTGAATAGCAGCTCTCCTGCTGATAGCGAATCAGATTTTGTTTTTCTTGTAGAGGTGACATGATTTTGAGGAAAACTTTGATACACACTCCAAGCGGTCTCACCGGCACAGACTTCTGGAGATCCCGCTCAGTTCTGTCAGTTGTTTTTGTTCTGGACGGCTTTGTGTGTACGAAGGCGTACAAAGACGAAGGAATCCACCAAGGGACTACGAGTGCAATGAAACTAAATATTTACTAGTATAACCTCAGTGACTAAATTATAATTATTAACTTGTATTTTGACAATATTCCAATCTCGATTAAAAGATAGCACCACCCGTACATAAATGATAATTTAACACAAATTCAATAACAAGTTTTTATCCTTTTTGACTCCAGGTGTGTATCACTGATGTGTCAGTTCATCATATTGGGTACCATCCACCAGTTGAGCTTCTGCTCCAAGATTTCAATTCGGACTTGACTTTCCGCGAACCGTGATTAGCCATTTCACCTGGATGAGGAATGGTTTGTGATATGACTGCCCAAATATTTAAAGAAAGAACCGCTGTCGGCACCAGTCATATAGCAGTTAATTCGATGCTTATTAGTAATAATACGTTATATATCGACCAGGATCCCTGGACAAGATGTGTATCACATACCTATCCTATATCACAGACTTACTCCAAACTGTATCTATTCACGGCCGGTTTTGACCCCGAAATACTGTCTTAGTGAGGCACGAAATACATAGTGAGGCACGAAAGCAAAAATGAATAACTGCCCCGAATAAACATCACACAATAACCGTTGTCTAATCCATTGTTTTTCCTGATTGAATGTCATGGTGTAGCATTCCCTGAGCTGTCTGCATGTAAGTGACGCCTCTTCGGTCGCTGCGGCAAGGTTGCCTGAAGCATAGGGCTAGGAATCACGTGTTCATAGATGACACTTTCGTTCAAAAGTTGATAAAGTTGAAGGAAACAGAACAAATTGAACAAGTATCGGATCTTTATTCATTTTTCGAAATGTTGTCTTACAAATATCTTCAACCTACAATGTGCTCATCTTTGTTGCTGCAAAGTAAGAAAAATAAAAGAATGAGTACATGTATTATTTCATCATTCTCCATTGGAATTTGTTGTATAATTATTCCAGATCCTGCTATTATAATTGATGGTCGTTATCTGGGGATAAAGTGGTAGATGGTTCTTGCAAGTGTTTACGACTACCGGTATCAATTGTGATTCAGACCGACTCTCAGTGCTTGTTCGTGCTACATTTCTAGTTGTATGTAAGAAAAATCTTATCTTGGTTAAAATATAAAAAGTGGACTAAAAATCCAAATGGCCTACCTTTCCTCTTGCTGTTACATGAACGTCCAGGAAACCAGTAATTAGTTTCTTTAATTAGGCCTACGCCTTAATAAAATGTTTTACTTCTATACTTGAAAAACATCCAAGTCTTTGAACTTAAAGTCACACAAGTAACTTAATCGTAGAACCCCCTCTCCCTTGTTGGTTTTTCCGCTCCTATCTCTAGAACAACAAAAACCTGAGAGCTGATACTCTGTGACCTTTTACTTTATCATGTGCGGGTCATTTTGAGTCTACTTGCATGACCTCCAGCAGAGGATCATGGGCAGATTCAAAATGACGGCCATTTGCGTTACCAGAAAAATGACATTTCCATCATATTTTTGCAAAATTCATACTTTTATGAATGGGAAAGTGGGTAAAAACTGCTTTGTTTCATATCAGATTATTATTTACAAAATTTCCCAGGTTTTACGAAGAAAACAGGTAAACAGAAAAATCGAAAACAAATTGACCGAAAAATCGTCCAAAAAATCCCTTTTTTGAAAATGACGTCATCATGGCGGCCATCTTGGATTTTTTTGGACATTTTCTATTGGAGCTGGGTCCAAAGATATAGTGTGGTAAGCTTCAGCACTCTATCCTTGGAGACATCGAAAATATAAGGGGGGGGGGGGAGGCGGGGTCAAAATAACTGTTTGCTTCATTGAAATGAGAAAAAATAGAGATTTCCCTTGTGTTAGTCCCACTCACTTTTGGAGTCTTCGAGAAATGCATTTGGTATAGGTTTGAATACGAATGTTACTGTGAAAATCTTCGTATATTGGACTAAACATAAAGTTGCCTCAGTCACAGTAGACGGCGGATTTACCTTTTACGTTCAGCCGTAGTCGGAAAGGTATGGAGGCCGGGTGCGGTCATCTAGCATTTTGCCATCGATAAAAGTAACGCGAAATCGCGATGCGAAAACCCGAATCAGCGAAAACTCGATGTGAAAGTGCGAAAACGCGGATCGCGTTTTCGCCAATTCGCCGTGTCGTGCTTTCGCGTTATCGCGTTACTATTATCCATGCGAATATGCGAGATGGGGGGAGGGGGGGGGGCTATATGTTTTCGCTTGCGCAAAGGCTAGATGGCTGAAACTTACCACACTATATCTTTGGGTCAAGACCTACAGTCACAGGGACGTCTTTTTCAAAAAGAACATTTTTGGACGATTTTTCGGTCAGAATTTTCGAATTTTTTATTTTTCCTAAAAAATTGCATGATAAATTAGTAAATAATAATCTGACATGGGAAAAAATATGTTTTAACCACTTTTCCATGAAGAAATGAAAAAAGTGAAGAAATCTGACGAAAACATCACTTTTCTGGTACCCCACATGGCGGACATTTTGAATTTACCCATGATCCTCTGCTCGGGGGTCATGCAAATAGGCTTGCAAAATGACCTTAATGTGATAGTCTACAAAGTCACAGAGTTTCAACTCTCATTTTTTTGTCGTTCCGAACATAGGAGAAAAAAAAACAACGGGGGTGGGGAGCGGGGAAGTGCCCCAGTAGTATAGAAAGTTTAAAAGTCTCTTCATCGACCCCAGGTCAATGAGTGTTAATATGCTCTTTAAGTTCAGAAAGGTCAATGAGCGTCAATTTGCAGTAGTATAGTTACGGCAGAAGTTACACCATTGACCCCAGGTCAATGAGCGTCAATATGCTCTTTTAGGCGCACAAAGGTCAATGAGCGTCAATATGCCCTGTATCTGGGGTTTTTCCATCAAGCGCAGGTGTAAGACGTCACTTCCGGTAGGCGTGAATCGGGCCTGAACTGGGTTTGGTTGACCTACATCGGGATTCTTGAGGGAGAAAAATGTATGTACTGACCTGTATTCCGTCCATCTTTACATCCGGATTAGACATCCGGATTCTTGGTCTGGGATCGTATGATAGGCATATACTGACATGTACCTGTGTTTTTTTCCATTCACCTGGGTCCTTGTGGCCTATATCCGGGCACTTATCCATCCGGGTCCCTCGGTGGGAAGTGTTACAGTCATTGAATGCATGTACTGACTTGTATCTGGGGTTTTTCCATTCATCCGGGTCCTTGTGACCTATATCCGGGCACTTATCCATCCGGGTCCTTCGGTGTTTTTCCATGATATGAATGCATGTACTGACTTGTATCCCGTCCATCTTTACATCCGGGTACTTCACAGTGGAGGACTACAGGTTTTACCCGACCCGGCCGCACGCATGCGCGAACTGGGGTTTCCCCGGCCCATTTGAATGAATGATAGGAATGCAAGTGCTGACCTCTATCCTCTCATCCCGTCCATCTTTACATCCAAGTACGTTGGAGGACATATTTAGTAGTATAAAAGCGCATTTCGAGCCCCACTGACCTTGCGGCGCAATGCGCAGAGGATAGTATAGTAACAGTATATTGACTCACATTTAGTAGTTTAAAGTGCATTTCGAACCCTATTGACCTTGCGGCGCAATGCGCAGAGGTTAGAATAGTAACAGTATATTGACTCACATTTAGTAGTACAAAGGCGCATTTCGAACCCTATTGACCTTGCAGCGAAATGCGCAGAAGATGGTATAGTAACAGTATATTGACTCTGATGCGGTCTGCCTCCGCGGTTTAGTAGTCCCAAATACGCAGAGTCCCCGGATTCGATCCACCATACTATGCGTGGATGATTTGTACTGACCTTCAACAACCGGGGGCCTTTCAACATCCGGGTACCCTGGTTTTACATCCGGGTCCTCTTCAACATCCGTGTTGTTACATCCGGGGACCGTGGGACATGCGATGAGTGAGTGAGTGAGTGAATGAATGAGAGAGTGAGTGAGTGAGTGAGTGAGTGAGTGAGTGAATGAGTGGTCATATAAGGTCGTTTAGGAGTAGTATAGAAAGCAACAATTTTGGGGCCCCGAGCTCCATGCTCCGAGCTCCGAGCTCCCGCCTGCCCCATCCCCGAGTTCCGAGCTCCCGCCTACTCCATCCCCGAGCTCCGAGGTTCCGATTACCTCATCCCCGAGCTCCGACATAAACACGACATGCATCTGTGAAAGCTTCATCACGATGCTGATTGTGTGAATGAGTGAGTGAGGCGTGCCCAACGCCCGCCCTAACGCATGAACACATTAACGACGGTGAGGGAGTGAGAGAGGGAGGCATGCTCAACGCCCGCCAACGCCAAGCTCAACGCTTCAACGCCCTGGGAATTAGCCCAAAAGCTCAGATTTTCATGGAATTGTCACTAATTCATTGGAAATGCACTGACGCTCGGCAACGCCCGTCGCTGCGCCTTAACGCCCTAGCATAACACCTAGATGCCATGATATAGACCGGAAAGAGAACAACAACAACAAGGATGACAGATGAGAGAACAACAACAACAACAACAAGTTTTCATATAGTTTATTCTCCCCAATGTTACATCATACCCACTCTGGGGGAGCCGCGTTGGGTATGTTTGCAATTCAAGAAGACTCTTGTCCAATCAGAGGCAGCCATTTGGCGCTAAGCATTATGATCGCATTTTCCAGGGCCCCGGTTGGTGGTAGCTCCATATCCTCTTCCAATTGACGCTTGGTCTTCATGATGGACCTGTGCGTAGGGTCGCCTTTCATTTCAAGCGGTAATAAGGTATAATGTTCATAGATCGCGATGGCTGTTTTTTCCTGATGCAGGGGCGCATTTGGTTGTATGCCTGTTGTAGGTTATCCTGTCCGGCGTCCTCGATCGCTGCAGCGTGAGTATTGATAGCTGCTCTCACAATACCACCCCAGAATGTAGGTTCTGCCTCACTTTCCTGGGATGTAGGCTAACTATCTGAGGTCAAGCTCTCCGTATCACTGGTGCACCATGTACCCTATAGCCCGTGGGCATAGGGTACACCAGGGTGCGGGTGCACCAGGTATGTGTGTGTTCGGCGGCGTACGATGACGTCACTTCCGAGCAGCGCAGTGTCAAAGGTCAATCCGCCACGTGGTCAAAGGTCACTTCCAGTCACGTGACAAAAATGGTACTCAGAGTTCAAAGGTTAATCGTCCCCCAGATCTCCTTTATAACTCGTTAAGGCGCTAAGACGTACGTTAATGCGTGAAGATAGGGCGTTAAGGCATTGAGACGGGCGTTAAGGCGTAACGACTTGCGTTGACGAGCGTTGACGGGCGTCACTGCATTTCGATGTATTGGTGACAATTCCATGAAAATCAGAGCTTCTGAGGTAGTTCACCAGGGAGTTGAAGCGTTAAGCTAAGCGTTGACAGGCATTACTGTCTATAAAAGCAAGTGTATTCCTAAAACACGCACAATCGACGATCAACCGTCAACATGGCTTATACTTGCTCAGAGTGCGAACGCACGTTCACCAGACATTGCGATATAATGCGACACGAGAAAAATATACGTGGGATTGAAGACTCCGAGGCAAAAGAAGCCGATACAGATACTGATGAGGGTCCACCGACTGACACGGGAACAGAGATTGCTGAGAGTCTATCTAGTGACACGGGGAGCTTTACCTCAGATAGTCAGCCTACATCCCAGAAAAGTGAGGCAGAACCTACCATCTGGGGTCGTATTGTGAGAGCAGCTATCAATACTCACACTGCAGCGATCGAGGACGCCGGATAGGACAGGATAACTTACAACAGGCATACAACCAAATGCGCCACAGCATCAGGAAAACAGCAATGGCGATCTATGAACAGTATACCTTACTGCCACTTGAAATGAAAGGCGATCCTACCCACTTGTCCATCATGAAGACCAATCGTCACTTGGAAGAGGATATGGGGTTACCACCCACCGAGGCCCTGGAAAATGCGATCAGAATGCGCAAACAACTGTTTCGGGACATGCTGCCCGAACAATATCTTGAACTGTCCGACGATGCCTAGGTCACACCGAGCAAAGATGGAACTCTCTGAAAGGACGGCTTCCGATTGAACAAAAGCAGCCGAGAATACATCTAACGGGCAAGAACGAATAAGACAGATACAGCACCAAAGGCTGCCTCTGATGGGACAAGAGTCTTCTTGAATTGTACACATACCAAACGCGACTCCCCCAGCGTGGAAATGATGTAACATTGGGAGAATAAACTATATGAAAAATTACTGTTGTTGCTGTTGTTCTCTCATGTGTTATCCTTGTTGTTGTTGTTCTCTTCCCCGTCTATATCATAGCGTCAAGGTGTTATGCTATGGTGTTAAGGCGCAACGACGGGCGTTGACGAGAAACAGTGTATTTCCAACGAATTAGTGACAATTCCATGAAAATCAGAGCTTTTGTGCTAATTCACCAGGGCGTTGAAGCGTTGAGCTTGGCGTTGGCGGGCGTTGTGCACGCCTCACTCACTCTCACCCACTCACTCACTCATTCACCGTCGTTAGTGCGTCCATGCGTTAAGACGGGCGTTGGGCACGCCTCACACACTCACTTACTCTCTCCATCGTTAGTGCCTCCATGCGTTAAGACGGACGTTGGGCACGCCTCACGGGCATTGTGCATGCCTCACTCACTCACTCACTCACTCACTCACTCATTCACCATCTTGATGAAGCTTTCACAGATGCATGTCGTGTTTATATGCAAGAGCTCGGAGCTCGGGGATGAGGTAGTCGGTAGCTCGGAGCTCGGGGATTGTGTAGTCGGGAGCTGGCAGCTCAGGGATGGAATAGTCGGGAGCACGGAGCTCGGAGATGGGACAGGCGGGAGCTCGGAGCTTGGGGCCCCTAAATTGTTGCTTTCTATACTACTCCTAAACGACCTTATATGACGACTCACTCACTCACTCACTCACTCACTCATCGCATGTTCCACGGTCCCCGGATGTATCAACCCGGATGTTGAAGAGGACCCGGATGTAAAACCAGGGTACCCGGACGTTGAAAAGGCCCCGGATGTTGAAGGTCAGTACAAATCATCCACGCATACTATGGTGGATCGATTCCGGGGTCCCCGCGTATTTGGGACTACTAAACCGCGTAGGCAGACCGCATCAGAGTCAATATACTGTTACTATACTATCTTCTGCGCATTGCACCGCAAGGTCAGTAGGGCTCGAAATGCGCTTTTATACTACTAAATGTGTCCTCCAACGTACCCGGATGTAAAAGATGGACGGGATGAGAGGATACAGATCAGCACATGCATTCCTATCATTCATTCAAATGGGCCGGGGAAAACCCAGTCCGCGCATGCGTGCAGCCGGGTCGAAAAAGAACCCGTAGTCCTCGACTGTAAAGTATCCGGATGTAAAGATGGACGGGATACAAGTCAGTACATGCATTCCTATCATGGAAAATCATCGAAGGATCCGGATGGATAAGTGCCCGGATATAGGTCACAAAGATCCGGATGAATGGAAAAACCCCAGATACAAGTCAGTACATGCATTCAATGACTGTAACACTTCCCACCGAAGGACCCGGATGGATAATTTCCCGGATATAGGTCACAAGGACCGAGATGAATGGAAAACAACAGATACAAGTCAGTACATGCCTATCATACGATCCCAGATCAAGGAACCGGATGTCTAAACCGGATGGAAAGATGGACGGAGTACAGGTCAGTACATGCATTTTTCTCCCTCAAGAACCCGGATGTAGGTCAACCATACCCAGGTCACGCCCGATTCACGCCTACTGGAAGTGACGTCATACATCTGCGCATGATGAAAAACCCCAGATACAGGGCATATGACGCTCATTGACCTTTGTGCACTTAAAAGAGCATATTCACGCTCATTGACCTGGGGTCAACGGTGTAGCTTTTGCCGTTACTATACTATTGCATACTGACGCTCATTGACAGTTGTGCACTTAAAGAGCATATTGACGCTCATTGACCTGGGGTCAAGGCAGAGACTTTTAAGATTTCTATACTACTTTCCCCCCCCCCCCCCTCACCCCCACCCCCCTCCCCCCGACCAGGTAGGGTTAAAGTTTAGAGTTATTGAAATCTCCGTAACTCTTCAACCTAGTTTCACTTTTATCAAAGGTATGCGCAATTTTTAAATCTACTTTTTCGGAAAACTTGACAGGGGACACTCCTTGGTATTTTCTCCATATGAGCTGATAACCTCTTTATTTATTATTAGACAAGTATTGCGAAATAATGAAGTAATTAGTTACTGACACTATTTGCGAGGGCATTTGGTACTTACCGACGTTCCTTGCGCCATTGCGCCATCACCAATGCGCCGTTATTGTGTAACAAAGGAGATATATCTATTCAGTATCAGTCTGTAACTTATAAAATCCGTCGTTATCCCGATGTGTCTATATCACAAATACATGTAACAAAGGAGATATATCTATTCAGTATCAGTCTGTAACTTATAAAATCCGTCGTTATCCCGATGTGTCTATATCACAAATACATGTAACAAAGGAGATATATCTATTCAGTATCAGTCTGTAACTATAAAGTCCGTCGTTATCCCGATGTGTCTATATCACAAATACATGTAACAAAGGAGATATATCTATGCAGTATCAGTCTGTAACTATAAAGTCCGTCGTTATCACGATGTGTCTATATCACAAATACATGTAACAAAGGAGATATATCTATGCAGTATCAGTCTGTAACTATAAAGTCCGTCGTTATCCCGATGTGTCTATATCACAAATACATGTAACAAAGGAGATATATCTATGCAGTATCAGTCTGTAACTATAAAGTCCGTCGTTATCCCGATGTGTCTATATCACAAATACATGAACATACCTCTTTTCGCATATGAAGTTGATATGTGCTCCACAGCCCGAGTTATTCCAGGCATAATGGGCCGATTTCTTAAGCATAAGGCAGTGTTCAATGTGGACGTTGTTTGGTTCTCCAGAGGCCCAGTGGGTATAAGTTATCAACTTCCCGGAAGTAGCCCACCTCCATTCCCCCGATTTCATCAAGTCCGTACCATCCAAGAAATATCCCTCGTGTATATAGGAACTATTTTCTGTAATACAGTCAGAATATTTCTTTGTTAGGTCAATGCCTTTCAGAGATTTTTGTGGATCGCATTGTTCTCTGTACGTAGACGTATCCAATAATTAATTAGAGACTGGTGCTGTGTGTAAACGGCAAATTTCGCAATTCATACGTTAATGTGTTGTGTAGTTGATGGTTGGTAAATTTTGCATTGTGATATTGCTCTCTGATGTGACAATATCAGATATCCCATACAAGTCACAATGCCACGTTCTGACGATATTAAGGTTTATCTTATTGTTATATGAATTAGTTTAGTCAAAACTAATTCATATCATGAAGATTAAAAACATTGCCTGAATAATTCAGTTGCCTGTGCTTTTAAGCAAGGAGAATGTTGAGACAAAGAAAAAAACATTGAAAAACATTTGACTCGGAACGACCGATATTTCCATTGTTCAGCTCACTTCGCAACTGAAGAACATCTTCAACATACCTCTGTATAGCACTGGATCAAATTATATGGGTTGTTAAAACAACTTAAAGGCCGAGAGCGACTAGTTACAGGTTCTGCATACTTCGGTGCCCAAAATATCACTTTCTAAGTAGAAAATGACCTTTTTTATCATAGGCATACCGGTAGATGGCGCTCTCGAACGAAGTTGACCGACCGCTTTGACTTTGCCTTCGCTGCGCAGAGTTGGTGATAAAATGTGATCGTCAGGACAATATAGAAAACCCGACTGGGGCCGATTTCATGAAACCTCACTTGAGGCAATTTTCGCACTTGAAAGTTGAAGTGCACTTGAAAACCTCCCTTGACTTGAGTTTTTGCTTTTCATGAAAGTTCACTTGAACCCGAAATCGCACTTGAGTTCAAGTGTGGTCGGACCTCCCTTGAAAACCGCACTTGAAATAAAAACGTACTTGAAATGACCAATACGACGGGAGATGGTGTCGAAAAATAAGTTTTTTTCATGTGCCCATGCATCATAATACACGTAGGGGCATTGTTCTTCATTTCATAGGTCCAAACATGGCAGAGACATATTTATTTGACACCTGAAATTCTACCGATCGGCTTCGGCACATCAAGTATTTTGAGCATGCACTTGGTTCTGCGGAGGTACTATTTATTACCAAATCGCACAAAAGAGTTCCAAAAAGGTCACTTCAAACATCACTTGACCAAGTGCGGCCAAAAACGTTTGGTGAAACACAACTTGAGATTTTTTTGAAGTGCACTTGGTCAAGTGCAAAAATCGCCCTTGAAAAAGTCAAGTCAAGTGAGGTTTCATGAAATCGGCCCCTGGTATGTTTGCTTGGTGACTATTGGTGACACATAATGGACGAGAGATATCCATGCAAAGTAGGTGTTATCCAGGCATGCAGTCACCCAGTACCTGGGCATTGAAATGCCATGAATAAAATACTATTAATTTGCAATTAAAGCGCCGATCTCAACTGCTCTCAAAACATTCCATTACTCTTTTGTGAAGGTTGACATTAATGACATTAAGGTTTAGATGCACCCATTAATGTGATGGCCATAAAAAAAAACATGAATTTTTACACAAAATACGCCCATTATATTTATGGCCTCCTCGCCCTGTCTCACAATCCTACGTGACATGTATAAGCTCAGTTAATACAGTCAATGTGTCTAGGTGAATATCTTGTAACATTCTTCTCAACACCTTGTAGCCTGAAGTTTTTTCGCAATATATCTACAACGAATGTCCTTATAAGCAGAGTTGAATGTAACGGATTACAATTCATACTCTAGGGATAAGTGCGGAGCTCACCAATTTTGGCATTGATCAGCAACTCCAAGAAATAGTGTTGTTGTGGAAGAATTTAAAAAGGGAAAATATAAGTTTTCAGGGTTAATGGCATACATTAATCGGTTTTTAATGACATCGATTTTTCAATTTGCCCTCTAACGGTGCTTCCCCATGGATAACCGTTAAACTTAAAAGTGCATCCAAACAAAAACTTAACGATGTGTTCATGGTATTTTAATGGCAAATTAATGTAACTTAATGGATTTGATATCCAGTATAGTGTACAACCAGCGGGGTTGATTGTTCTTAGCCAATGATCAGAAGCAGTGAGCATTTTCTTTTAATAAACTTCAGATTAGAGAAAGATTTCCCTTAAAATTGCAAATAACCTCTCAATTGCTATGTTCTGCTCCAATTCCAATTTTAAAATGGGCATCACCAGAGTATGTTTCGTTGTAAGGCATAATTCTTTTCTCGATAGTTTGCCTTTAATTTCTACTGAACTGAGATTGTTGCCATGGCAACAATAAAGTCGAATATGAATATTTCGGGGGAGTGTTGTTGACAAAAAAAATGTAATTTAAATGTATCAAATGTGGAATGCTTCCGGTGAAAGCAAAATTCCCATGTTAAGTGCATTATAAACAGTTTCGACTGTAATAAGAAAAGTATATTATATCCTACTATCTATTTGAAAGGCTTGGATCACCAAGAAATTGTTGACCTCTGGTGATGGAATGACGGCTAGGTCTGCTCCCAGTGCTTTGCAATAGGCCTGCAATAAAGAATACAATTGACTCAGATAAGAAGCGCATATAACTGGAATCACACACTTATGGGAATTGCCAATGTCCTTTGAACGACGCGTAAAATGCACTGTTTACATTCGGCATTGTGTTATAACAAGCACAATCTGAGTAAACCGCGATGGTGAGCTCATATACATCAATTTTACTCAGATTGTGACAGGTATACTTGTAGCTGACGTTGCAAATAGCTGTGACAGTTCGTCACCATGAACAGGATGACGACCATGCAGTCACAATAAATGTGCAATCGATCACCATCGAGTGGTCAACAACCAGTTTGTAGAGCATCGAAAGAACGAAGCTATCTCCCACTAACTTTATCGATGATGATTCGACGTGTCGGACATCTTCTAGTGACTATCGACACCGATAAATATGGCAATTCTAAAAGCTTTAAATACATGCCATTTTTTTCAATAATTTCTGGCCATTGCATTTACAATCGGTTCTAATTGATGTGCGATGGTTAGAAAGGATGCGACTGTATGAACTGCAGGGCGAATGAACCAATCCTCACAAGAGGAAGACGGCATCCATTCTACACTTGACAGAAATATCGCACAACCGTCAAGTTAACCGCGGTATTACCCGAGTATACTTCACCAGTTCACAAACAGTAGCAACAATACTGGACGAAGCAAATGTTGTTTGATATTTTGTGATATACACAACATAAGTATGCTTGCAAGCCTCAACAAATAGTAAGTTTTTTACATGACCATATTATGAGTGGTTCAAAGTGTGGAAAGTTTCCATACTTAAAACATAACCTAACCTGCGTGGTGAGTCACAAAATTGGCATGGAAAAAATCAAATTACAAGCGTCTAGACCGCGATTCATTATTCAGCCGTTGTCCATTAAAAACATTTCGCGCCCATAAGCCAAATATATTAGCACCAAATTAAAAAATAAATCAAAGTATACAAAAATAGGTTAGTTTCCAGCAAGAGAGAAGCGGTCAACACTTTTCAATGATGGCGGCAAGACATCATGAGGTTCCACAAATATCAAATCCGTATCGCTGATCAGTATTCTTAATTCATATGATTTTCGATAAAATCTTTATCTGGAGAATAATGTATGTCGGTCACGCTTTGATTGTGACTGTTCGTATGAACACCATGCGGATCTTGAATACATGCTACGACCGTCCGAGAGTAAATCGGGTCCCTTCGTAGATTTCCGCTCGGCAGTTACGAATGACTCGGGATCATTTACGTTGGACAATTATGACTCTTTTAGGTTGATTACATCTTGAAGAATATCCATACCTTGGCATCTAACCAGGTGGCTGTTTGCCTCGTGATGAAACTATAGCATGAAGATGCATATTCCACGGATCCACTCGGACATTTGCAAAAACCTGTAATTCATAATAATATGAGGTTTCAAGTTGAGACGCTAATCGCAATTTTGTTCATCCACGTGGTTTATTCCACATGACCGAGTCGAATGATAATTTAGTGTGTGTTATTTCAACTTAATCTGATTAATTTCCAGATGTCAAGCAATTTTGGGGCAAATATTAGGGGCAGATTATACCTTTGCAAGAAGGTTGGTTGCCGAATTTCTACAATAAATACAATGGTCCCCTACACTACAAATTGTCTTGTTTTTATAGCTAAAGTTGTAGCTTTTCTTCACTACTTGACTTGATGACTGCTAAAAAACTTCAGCAGAAATTGATTTTTTTATTTTATTTTATGAAGTGATGAACCTATCAGGCTGAATAATTAGATATGCCTGTGTCACCACGTCTTTCTCCCCAACTCCTCCCATTATATTGCAAAAAGTTGGCAAATTTGTATCCGCATTGCGTATATAGCCTACATGTCAACGTAATAGACAGACACATTTGAAATAGAAAAAAACAACGATAAAGGCCACACACCCTTCCAAGGTTTAAAACAAAACGAACATGAGCATACAGAAGTAATTTTTACAGGTATATTTCTAACTTCTATGTAAATTAAAGTCTATTTTTATGAACATTTCTTCATTTTGTCTAACTGAGGAATAGTGTTGCAGATAGATTGCCAGCGAAAGATCGTCCATCTATTAAGACGGTAAACGACCTGCATCTGTTGCCGCTTTCAACTAAATAAATACACAATTTCATATAGAAACAAATAAACTTGCAACGTCACCTGATCTCGAGAAGGCCAGCAGAACAGTCGCGACCAATAAAACATTGACCATGATCGCTCGAACCTATACTCAGGGATTCCAGTCGTTCAAGGCTTCCCTATCGTTTTACCTGTCAGAATGGAAGATAAACCCAATGTAAACCCGTGATGATAAGCGTTTGGGCCTTATCATGGCATATTTCTATATTCCCATACTACTGGTATATGTGTAGGAAGTGACCTACCTTGCTATAGACCTACCACCAAGATCAGAGCGAGAGTGAAATTTCGCATGGTCAGAAAGTTGATATCGGGACAATGTTGTTTTATATACTGCCTTTGAGATAAATGGACTGTAGGTCGGAAATATAACGACGCGACTTTTATTAAAATGCTTACTATTTCGAGTAGGTCCCAGTGTTGAAATACAGTCCATGTTTCCAACATTTACCATACACATGTCTACTACACATTGTAAAATCCATTTCACCGACCACTTCTTCGGCTACGAGTTGGACGGACACGCGTCGTCTATAACTTTAATGGAGTAGTAGAAAAAGAGCATTTGGTTTATCTTTCGTGAGGCATCCTGATAACGTTTGATGAGATTGTGACGTCACTACGGGTAACGGGACCGAAAATGACATTTGGCCATGCGCATCGGTGTTTGTTGTCATGCTTACGGTCAACGGTCACTTCTGGTCATGTAACCCCTGTACTGACGTCACAACCTCTACAGAGGTCATTGGAATACATCACCAAAGATAACCCAAATGCACTTTCCCTACTAAATATGTGAATGCACCAATTTTAAAACGTGGAGCAATAAAATAACGCCTTACTGGCGATGACTACGGATTTTTTTAATAACCTTGTAAAGGTTATACTGACGTAAGATAGTATATGCCTTTCGAAAGAGTAAGATGTCCACCAGATACATGAATATGGTGATTCATTCCTTGATGACGTTATGTTTTCCGCTGAGATGCCCAGACAGCAGTGTCCTGAACCTCTCTATAATTTCGTCCATGAGTCCACGGCAGAAGTATACAACCCCAGAAGGAAATCAACTAGAAATCTGCAACCTCAGATTAGACTAGTTAAAACACATTGGCCGCCGCCTCCCTGCTTAATGAAACATGATGTGATGAAGCGGAACAGCAAAATTGCATGTTTATGTTTATTTAAATCATTGCTCATACGGGCTCAGAGGACCCAATTACAGAGATGATAACAATGTGTCGTGTTCGCGCAAATTCAAGACAAAAATAGAGAGATGCATCACGGGAGATGAGCAGATGCTGGAATTCAATAATCCGCCTATGAAATGTACATCATTAGTGTCGCCCATGACCTCTTCGGGTCAACTCCATATTTCGCATTTTGTGGACGAGGCTAGTTGTGTATGCGGTTTGACGAGTGTCTATGCCGTCTAGCCAATCCAATCGAATCATACACACTTCTACATGAAGTTGATGTGCTTCTGATGGAGCTTAAATTTCTTAGCTTTAGTGAAGCGTACAAGCGAGGCGTAAAAATGGATAGTATGTGGGTTATGATCAATCATATCTTTATCGCTGGGATGATGGCTAGACATTTGCCCCTGGCCTATCTACTGTGTGGGTGAAGTGTTATATATGCAGGTCATGTGACAGGAAATAACAGTGTCATTAATGCTTCGGTGAGTTCGACCGTATCTCTAAGATCACCCCATTAAGCTTCACACAGTCGAACGATTTAAGATTCCTCGTACATGTATCAGCAAAGCTTGAACAACATACAATTATCGAAATTTGTAAATTATTTTCATTTTCACTATAGATCCAACAATTTGACAATTTTAGTTAGAACCGAGCGAACTGTGCCATTCACGAGGTAGCGTTTCTTTTGAGATGTTACCGGCTGTCTTCGGCCAGTCGAGCGATATTCTGGCTTACCTGGATCAGTTGAGTAAGTCGAGTGTGCCAGTCAAACACGCCGATGAAGAGTCGTGCCTGTGCGGCACTGATCAGCGTGGGCGGCAGAATCCGCAAATCATATTCACTGTGGGTGGAGGGGCACAACTCTGGGTGGATCTAATATGTTTTAACTCAAAAGATGCCCTGGGTCATCGATATTCGTTGTCGTTTGGCGGATTTCCATACGGACCGAATCCTTGTCCAGCGAATTTACATTGACCACGGGTCGATATATTGTTGAACCACTCGAAGGCTGGTTGGCCATGCGCTATGGATAAAATTGATGGCTTTCTGATTCGAATTACCGTTCATAGGCAGGATGTCAATGCGTTATGGACAAAAATTTTGGCTTTCTCTTTCGAATAACCTCTGTAGTGAAATTGTTCTCTGTCCTTTAGCGCCTCGTCCACCTTGGCGTCCATGCTTTGTTTAAAAGAGAAGAAATCATGTGACTAATGTATACACTGAACGAAAGATCTATCTCCCCCGTATCCAAAAATCTAAGCAAATATTTTTTTTGCGATTTTTTACCTCCGATCTATTCGTATCGAAACATCAACAACTGGACCCTGTGGACAGATTCAGAAGTGCCGCCATTACAAGGGCCTGTGTCTGTTTCAACCAATCAGAAATGCCGAAAACAAATTGTGCGCATCGCTGCGTGACGTCCGCCGGGCTCATACTCAATTCCGCCCTGTACGTTAAAGTATGAGAAAGTATGACCCCCGAGCAGAGGATTATCGTTAAATTCCAAATAGTGACCATGAGGGTTATGCTGTGTTCGTCATTTTTCTTCAAACTGCCTACCTTTCTGGATGGAAAAATCGGCAAAAATTATTTTATTTCACATTGTTCCGCATTATTTACTTATTTATCTTGCAGTTTTTGCGAAAAAAAACACATAAATAAAAATTTTGAAAAATCTGACCGAAAAATCTACTAAAACTGCCGTTTTGAAATTGTCGCCACTGTAACGTCAGCATTGTCTGGAGGAACTTGACCCGAGAGTACAGAGTCTTCAGCTCCCTGGCTTAAGGGTTAAGCCGCTTGCCCCAGATTTGGACAGGCCCCAATAATCACATCAGATACTATTAATTACGTTGATTAATGGGAGGAGGGGGGCGATGAAGTATATAGATGGAGAATGGAGGACATTTAAGTCGGCGACGTCGCCACAACACACTCCCAAACATCAGACTGTACAACCCGCTTTATTCACAAATCGAATAAACCACACTTTCATCAGAAAGAGAAATGAGTAAATTGCAGGCTATATCTATTACTTTTCCATTTTCTATTCTGGCCTCCATAGGCAAAACTTTCACGCCAAATTTCAGCTGATCTTTGGGATATTTCAAGGTTGACAGAGATTGACTTACTGGGCAGGCCCGAGTTCTTAGCTAACTATGGCAAACTCGCAGTTGTCTCGAGAACCACGAACATGTACCTTTCTTTACTCCCTCGCGATCGACCCCTAACCAACCTAACTAACCAATTGGAAAAGGTAACGAGATCATGTGGGTCCCAAGTCAACTGCGTTCTGGCCCCAGTTGGCGACGAGCTCTGATCTGGCGTGGAAGCCTCGCTCGTTCTCGGGAACTTTGACCGTAAACCCGGATAAAATCTCTCGCCAATCTGGAAAATGCCGGTTGAAATTTGACAGAAATATGGAATTCTTTACCTGTAGAGGCCAGACTGGTCCGGAAAACGTAAAGTATGATGTATATCATTTAGCCATTGAGCGGGCGTGGAATACTTCAAGAACTCATTAATTGAATGAGGTGAGCGCCTGGATTTCTGGTCCATGCACACGAAATTGACCCCGATCATACGGAAATATATGGATGGACAAGGGGTTGAAGTGTGTGTGGGGTGAAGTTCGCTAGGTCTGCCCCGATGCTCAAATTAATTGTAATACAAAATATTTTAGAGCTACAAATTCAAAGATTCCAAAACCATGGTCAAGGCTGGACTGCCTTGCTTAGAGCAAGTCTCGGGAATTCTGCCCCTTATCTGAGACTTGTTTAATTTAGAAAACAAACTTTTTAGGTAAGTGGGCACAGGTATTAGTTACAATGGTCTATGAGATGGACTGGCCATCTTGCATTATTCCGCGTCGGCTCAACGTTAGTACATGTAGTTGATGTTACGTCAAGATCATCCAGGTTGTTGTCTGAATCTTTAACTGTGTAACTACCAAAAAAGTATCTGAACATGCGCACACGGACTATACGGATTATAGTGGAGTACGACTCCCTTGTATGGAGACCGTCACGAGACTTGTTTGACAAGAAATATTCCTGGAGTGGCGGTATGAATGAACCCCTGCTCTGAAAGAGCTATCAGGTGCTTAATCTGGACACCAATTGGCCCAGTTCACTGTATGAGAGCCGCCGCCTCCCGCTCTGAGCTAGGCGTGGACCATCTCGGGTAACAGGTGTCTCGATATTTGCGAATATGGATTTTCCAGTCCATGAACAGATCATCGTGCATGGCTTGAAACATCTGAATGAAACAGTGGATATTCCGAGGATAAATTCGACTCCCATAAAATGTGGATTTGCGCTCTGTTGTTGGAATTGAAGAGCAATACGGAGTAATGACAGTTCAAGGCAATATCTATGGATGTCTTCACTAGAAGAATGTTTCTGCGTTTAAATATATAGATCCAGATGTTGAGAGGTTGCGGTAAGCAAGTCGGCGATGTTTTCTATGGTCCCGCTCACCAGATCGAGTATCAATTGCAAGTTGGTCTACTCGGATTGGAAGTAATAAGCTTGATCGATATCGCGAGGAATTTCCTAACCACGTTTTATCATAAGCGTGCTGCCACTGACTCTATCACAAGGCAATACGGCTATAGGAAGGACGTTTTTTCCACACCCCGTTTGGAGGCTGACCATTATCGTATACGGATGATTCACTCCACCTGGTCAACCGTTGAAGGTTGGTTGTGTGTTCTTGGCTGCGTTTACATTCAAGGTGTATTTGCATAATCTTGCGACTCACGCCTTCCATTTACTTCTCCCAACTCTTCCTCCTCATCTCGAATGATACTACAGATTCTCTTTTTTATGCTACTCCCGAGTCCGCATGGGAGCTATGACTTCAGGTGACCGGCATAGACCTACACCAAGATTCAAGAGCGCCGTTCATAGCTTCGCATTATTGTTGGTCCCCCCTCCCGCCTTCCCATTACGAAAGTAATTATACAGCAGAGCGTCCCATGATATTATTCCGGTTAGCTTGGTAACCAATATTTAAAGTACCGTGCTCGTAGGCGCTTCCATTCCTTCAACATGGCTCATACGGACCGGTGAATCAGTTGAACCTACATGTATATGGTGACCCGTGCCGAACGTCACCCATCGGCAGCCAGTTTCGCACATTTGTAAAGGTCTTTGTAAGCATTTTAATCCGTGCGGATGGACCACACTACTCACTACCATACTTACAAAGTACGATCTCGCATACGTTCAAATTCAGACCACACGCAGATGCGCATCGTAAACTATCCCTTTCTGGACAGTAATATTCCAGTGGGACCTGCATATGGCGTATACATATCTCGCCCAGTAGCATTTGGTAGATGCTTTGTTGAATGTGGCGATTTTAATCAAAGTCACAAATCATTATTGCAGAAACTTATGAAACAGGGCTTTACCACCAAGCGCCTCCACTCAAAGTTTCCCAAATCTGGCGATACATATCGAATGCTGATAGTAAAATACGAACGTAGTATACAGGATCTGTGGCGTTGCGTTTCGTGACTTGTGTCTAATTCCGCCTAACCCGGGGCTAGGGTCTGTATGAACCCATGTACTTCAAGATCCGCATGGTGCTGATATGAACAGGCACAACCAAAGCGTGACTGAGATACATCATTCTCTAGATGACAACTTTACAACGAATATCATGTGGATAAAGAATACTGATCAGCGATACGGATTTGATATTTTTGGAACATCATGGTGTCTTGTCGGCATCAATGAAATATGTTGACCGCTTCTATCTTGCAAGAAACTAGCCTATGTTCATGTATACTATGATCGTATTTTTGAAATTGGTGCTGTTATACGGAATATGGAAAAGGTCTTTAGATTATGGACGCGGATATTCTTTAATGGACGACGGCTGAATTATGGATGACGGACCAGACGCTTGTAATCCACCAATAGTTCAGATCGTCATAAAAATCTAGGTTCCTGGCCATCCGCACAAGTCGCTTGTACCAATCGCACATTCTTTCCAGGTTGAAAGTGGGTTTTATCTCGGAAAAAATACTTTTTTTCTGTGGAAATAATTTTTGTTCAAGTTGATTCAATATCTGAAGCCGTTCTGTAGCCCATCTGCTGATAGTCCGCGACATGCGTACAATACGTACAGTTCTACGCACCCCATCACTCCAATGTTCAGAATTTCGGTTCTGGTACAAAAAGGAAGTTGAAAAAAAGTTGCGCACAACCTGCGCAGTTGTAAAAAAATGAAATGACGATAGCGTCTATTGCAAACCCCATGCACACGATAATTCTTTGTTCAGCAAAATTGCATATTACGTGACCTGGATGTGATATTTATATAAGATGTTTGCTTGTAATCTAGTCTAACTTTCATTGAATTTAATTACGTGAGAGTTGCCTTCCCTAGACCGTGCCATTTTCAGATTGACACGCTGTTTACGTTTGTAGGTCAGGTCGCCGGACTTCTTGGACTGTTATTGTACAGGCAGAATGCCTGAATAGCTGGATATGGATGATTTTTTTTCAAACACCTGATATTATATGTCTGAACAAAATTATCAAAGAGTTCAGAGGTGGGAAAATGTAGGTTTTCCAAGGAACAATTTTGTGCTAATTGCAAAGTGGTGTGATCTGCCGCTAGATATTTCTACGGGAGAGACTGAAAAATCATGTCGGCGTGAAAGGGGTCACTACCTTTTCGTGCGTTTTTGTGAGTTGTTTTGGTGGTTTGTTGTCAATGCTCGGGTGAACTATGTAACGGGACTAACGGTATGAAACATTTCTTCATTTTCTAGAGACAAAGCATAATAGATTTGGCAATTTGATCGATAAATGCTAGTCATTCTGGTGACACTTTTCAAACTGTTCTGTCTCAAATAGCGTCTGGTTCAAGGACTCCGTGTTCAGTTTCCTGCCATGAACAAGCGTAAATGTGCCAAGATATTGTCAGAGAGATATCAAATGTCTGCACTCATATTTCTGTATGTATTTTCATTCAATAATCGAAGCGGAAAATCATAGTCTGGTAACGTCCTTGTCACTCAATCGCGTTAATTATGGAATTTACTAGAATGATTTTTGTTTGTGTTGATGGACAACCATGTCTGTGGACCGTGTGTATGCCTGGTGTGCTGACATTGATGGAACATATCCGAGAGGAAATGAACCGCGGTAGGATGATTGATTCTCAGGTACGATTTTATGGTTTTCTCAGTCGACCGAGTATTTGTAGGTTTTAATTAAATTGGCGGATTAACTTCGGAGTAGTGTCATTCCAGATTACTTTTTCAAATATTTCACCATTTTAAATATGTCAAATGATTAGAATTGGATTAAGGATAAAACAGAAAACTTTCAGTTCCAAATTCAGAGCATGTGACTTGAATTGGAGCGATATGCAAGAGGTTGGAAAATTTGACGACGTCTGGCGACTAAAAATCTACCATATGACTTCACAGCAAAACGTATCTCAGCATCTCACATTCAGACCCGAGAATACGGTGGATCCTCGGCCGTAACCTTAGTATATCAGCCGCGCTTTTATTACAGTTGTTAATGTGGAGAATATAAAGTATCCACAGGGCCGCAAGCACTGTCGGAATTAGATACGCTAGCCCGGGAACTGTGATCACGGATCAGCTCAAAGAAATAACTCATATGGTGTTAGAGGGTGAGGACCGAGGACGTCTGTTGGAGTGAACGTCACATAGGGTCAACCTGGTAAATGGAAGAATATTCTGAAAACTAACCTGTAATGCCCGACATCGTACGGCTTAAATTTCACACCAAACAATAAACCTACATGTATTTGTCGAATGGCAAGTGCGGGGGGGGGGGGGGGGATGACCTGAGGGACTAACAGTTCACTAGCAAAATCATACCATATACAGGTAATAAATTGGAGCGATATGAGCAATAATAAAACGCCGACATCTGGGTTACATCCGGGTCACTTCCTGCGACGTCACTTCCGGTGACGTGGACAAGAGTGATTTCCCCCTACATAAGACCTCGCTGCCTGTGAAACAATACGGGGAAGGCATGTATGGGATAGGAGTGGTCATTTTTTTTCTTGCGGCTTTTACTATGGATGTGGCGACCCGTTTACTTCCTCTCGCGATATAGAACACGATGGAAAGGGTATCGAAGCCATGAGACGAATTGTTTTGAAAAGTTCATGTAGGTCTGTGGTTTATATGTCCATACTGGGTCAGTGGATAATATATTGGTCACACTGGGAAACCCACGCATGGATATTTGCGGTATGTGTTGTGGCCTCTTGTTTTCTTCATCTCTAGCTGTAGAATACGATGGAAGGGGTCTCGAGGCCAGGCGTTGAAATTTTTGAAAAAGTGACCGTGCGCGTGCGCACTGGGCAAATAATGTTGGGGTAGACGTTTCGGGGTCTAGGTAGTCCCATGGTGGTCAGATTGGGTTGTGTTAGGTGTCATTCTGAAGCTCTCGTGGAGAAGCATCCAACTGGATGAGTACATCGTAGAACTAAGGCTACGATGCGCATGGGCAGACGCGAATGTTGGGAAAAAGGCATTGGAAGGGATGTTTGGGGGTCGAGGTGAACACATAATGGTCTGATTGGGTTGTGGGAGGCATCATTGTGAAGCTCTCGTGGGGTACCATCCGGCTGGACTGGTGGGTCATGGAAATAGGGCTATGGCGCGCATGCCCATCCATGGAGTAATGTAGAACGAGCATTTAAGGTGGGAGTTTTGGGATTAGCGGTGCGCCATCCTTGCTTCTAATGGACCGCTATTGTACCGTGTGGGGAAGACTAATGTGGCATCATCAGAAATAAAGAAAGCGTATTTTAAGTCCAGTTGTCCCTTAGTAGTAGAGAAAGCAGAGACCCAGTATATTTGCTCTATGACCAGTGTGGATAGTTTTACAGTAACGCCTTAAAGCCCTCTCTTCACGCCTTAACGTCCTATCTGAAAACCTTAACACCCTAGCATAACGTCTTTATGCCATGTTGTAGACAGGTGAGAGAACAATAACAACAACAAGGTCAATCATTTTATTATCCCCTCTAGCACATCATACCCACGCTGAGAGAGCCACGTTGGGTATGATTACAATTCTCCTATGCTCTTGTCCAATCAGAAGCCGTCGTTCACTCAAGAAAGTTCAATCCTTGTTCAGTGTAATCTAAGCTTCGTTTGGTAGTCCAGGATATTTTTCAAGCAGCATGTCCTGAAACAGTTGCTTGCGCATTCTAATCGCATTTTCCAGAACCTCGGTGGGTGATACTCCCATATTCTCTTCCAAGTGACGCAGGGTATACTTTTCATATATGGCCATGACTGTTTTTGCTGATGCTGGGACGCATTTGGATGTACGGCCGTTGTAAGTAAGCTATATTACCGCAGCATAGCTATTAATAGCTGCTGTCAGAACACAATCTCAGAAGGTAGGTTCTTCCTCACTTCCTTGGGAGGTAGACTGGCTATCTGAGGTCAAGCTTTCTGTATCAGTAGATAAACTCTCAGCAGTCTCTCTTTCGGTATCAGTCGGTCGAATCTCAGCAATCTCTGTATCAGCATCCGCCTCAGTGGGCTCATCGGAGTCTGGATGGAAAGTCTTCTGGTGTCGCGTCATATCGTAACGACTGGTGAACGTGCGTTCGCACTGAGAGCATGTATAATCCATGTTGATGGTTGAACGTCGACTGTGCACGTCTTTTGGGATGTGCTTGCTTTTATAGACAGTAACGCCCACCAACGCCTAGCTTAACGCTTCAACGCCCTGGTGAAATATCCCGGAAGCTATGATTTTAAAGATATTCCATGGAAATGACACCGATTCATCAAAATGCGGTGACGCCCGTCAACGCCCGTCGTTACAACGCCCGTATCAACATCTTAACGTCCTATCCCAACGCCATCATCCATGGACAGTCATCATTATGTTGGAGGTTGAAGAAGATAATTTCCTTTCTCCAGCTGCGTCTCCATAGAGGTTTGAAATGCCCCATGCAGGTTCAGCAGATTCTGGGCACGGGTAGTTGTGTTGGTATCCTCTTTGGGTACTATCTGTTTCTTATGCAGCAGAAGAAATACCGTTGTCACCCACTGGATGTCATCCATGAGCGTGATAAGATGACGACGCATGCGGTGGTGCTGAACGGTGTACATGTATCAATAATAGCATCGAATTAATCGAATATCCTGGTTGTTGGGTTCAAAGTTTACATTTGTGGACTCTGTAGCGCTCATGGTGAAATGAGGAGAATGGTGTCGTGTGGGCTACTTTTTATAGTGAAACGCTTGTGATCTTAATGATGCGTTCGAACAAATGTTTCTTTTGTGCTATTGCTCTGAAATATGCCGCTTTCCAGTTCATGCTCGAGGTTTTCAACATCGCGGATGATCTTTCGATTTCCATAGCGACCGAGTCTCTGGCCAGCAATTTCCAGAGTCACGAGGTCGGCATACTGCAGACGTATAGCCCGTCGTAATCTGGCTGCCAATGTGTTATGGGCTAAAATTGCGGCTTTCTCTTTCGAACTCCCTTTGCAGTAAAACTTGTTTTCTGTGGCCCCCAACGTCTCGCCCATCTCGGCGTCCATACTTTCTCTGAACAAATTCTTCCATAGCTTGAATGCTTCGAGTTCACGTTGTGTTCATGTCCCTTATCAATCCATATGTATTGTTCGACTAATCAACATGTCGTGTACGTTCTGTCAGAGAACCTTCTCTTGTCGCGAAAGTATGCTCAAACACATTCAATGCAAACACAACCAAGAGACGCCACCGAGCCTCGCAATAGGTTCGCCGAGTGGAGTAGAGCATCTCTCTATACGATGAGGGTGAGCGGTCTTACGGCATGTGGAAAAACGTCCCGGGTGATGAAGTTCTTAGAGGAAGGTGTGGCAACGCCAGCTCCGACACGCGTAGTGTGGTATTGTAGCCAGAGGGAGCCCGCCTACGAATCTACAAGCTTACAGAATGTGAGCTTCGTCCCAGGAATTCCTCACGATATCGATCAAGCGTATTTCTTCGACCCCGAGCAGACCAACTGATGAGTGCGACTAAGGACAATTCACACGTTGCCAACTTGTTTACCGAAGGATCCCATCATCGGAATCTGGCCATCATCTATTTGACACAAAATCTCCTTCCTCGAGAGTAGGCGTCCAGAGTTATTGCTTTGAACTGACAATACTTTGTGTTGTTCTCAAATTCCATCGACAGAGCACAAAATCGTGTGTTTGGTAGTCGAATTTATCCTCAGAGCATCGGCCATTCCATGCAGGCGTTTAAGGTGGCGACAAATCGTCCGTGCGGCTACCTGTGTGTAGACTTATAAGCTCATATCCCCGAAGATCGCCGGTTGACGACCCACCTGTTACCCGGCGAGGGGTTACCACAACGTGATACACTTCTACACCATCCACCAAGTCGACACCTGACAGCACCCGTCCAGCAGCAGCAACCCACCCCCAGTCTCCTTCATACCATCAGTCCCGGAATATCACCCAACCGTGAAGGACCAACCCAATCCCGTACGAGGGAATGAACACAACGTGAACTCGAGACTATGGACGGATTTGTTCAAAGAAAGTATGGACGCCGAGATGGGCGAGATGTTGGGGGCCTCAGAAAACAAGTTTCACCACAAAAGGTATTCGAAAGAAAAAGCCATAATTTTAGTCCATAACACAATGGCACCCAGATTACGACGGGCTTTACGTCACAGTGTGCCGACCTCGTGACCCATGAAATTGTTGGACAAGGACCCAGTCTATACGGAAATCGAAAGAACATCGTCGATGTTGAAAACCTCGGGCATGAACTGGAAAGCGGCATATGTCAGAACAATAGCACAAAAGAAACATTTGTTCGAATGCATCATTAAAATCAAAAAGTACTATAAGTAGCCCTCACGACACCTTCTCATTTCACCATAAGCAATACACAGTCCATAAATGTAAACTTTGAACCCGACAACGAGGATATACTAGCCGAAACGTTACGTCGAGCCAAAGTTTAAATCGATGCTATTACGACTCAAGGGGACTTCACCGTTCAGCACCAACACATGCGTTGTCGTCCTATCACGCTAATAGATGACATCCAATGTGTGACACGGATATATCTTCTGCTGCATAAGAAACAGGTAGTACCCAAAGAGGATACCAACACAACCACCAGTGCTCAGAATCTGCTGACCCTGCATGAGGCATTTCAAACCTTTATGGAGACGCAGCTGGAGACGGGAAATTATCTTCTTCAACCTCCAACATAATGATGCCCGTCAATGGATAATCGACAAAGCATAAGGCGTTGGGATAGGACGTTAAGGTGTTGAGACGGGCGTTAAGGCGTAAAGACGGGCGTTGAAAGGCGTCACCGTATTTCGATGAATTAGTGTCATTTCCATGGAATATCTAGAAACTCATAGCTTCTGAGCTATTTCAACAGAGCGTTGAAGCGTTAAGCTAGGCGTTGGTGGGCGTTACTGTCTGTAAAAGCCAGTGTATCTCAAAAGATGTGCACAGTCGACGTTCAACCATCAACATGGATTATACATACTCTGAGTGCGAACGCACGTTCATCAGACGTTACGATATCACGCGACACCAGAAGACTTTCCATCCAGACTTCCAGGAGCCCACCTAGGCGGATGCTGATACAGAGACTGCTGAGAGTCCACCTACTGATACGGAAACAGAGACTGCTGCGAGTCCATCTACTAATATAGAGAGCTTGATCACAGATAGTCAGCCTACATCCAAAGGAAGTGAAGAAGGACCTACCTTCTCGGATCGTATTGTGACAGCAGCTATTAATAGCTATGCTGTGGTAATAGAGGCCGCCGGACAGGATAAATTACAACAGGCGTACATCCAAATGCGTCCCAGCATCAGAAAAACAGCCATGGCCATCTATGAACAGTATATCCTGCTGCCGCTTGAAATGAAAGGCGACCCCACGCACAGGTCCATCATGAAGACCAAGCGTCACTTGGAAGAGGATATGGGGTTACCATCCACCGAGGCCCTCGAAATGCGATCAGAATGCGCAAACAACCGTTTCAGGACACGCTGCCTAAACAGTATCCTGGACTGCCCGACGACGCTTGGATTACCCTGAACAAAGAGTGCACTTTCTCAAACGACGGCTTCTGAGTGAACAAGAGCACACGATAATAATGTAATAATATATATATATATATATATATAATGCACAGGAGGAAAGAATAAAATGATTTAACTGTGATCCTTGTTTTTGTTGTTGTTGTTGTTCTCTCACCTGTCTACATCATGGCGTCAAGGTGTTATGATACAGCGTTAAGGTGTTTAGATAGGACGTTAAGCTATTAATATAGGCCTTAAGACGTTAACACAGAGCGTTGATGCGTTACTGTTAAACTATCCTCAAGGGCCACAGAGCAAATATACAGGGTTTCTGCTTTCTCTACTACGAACAGGAAACTGTATTTTAAATACGCATTCTCTATTTCCGATGACATCACATTAGTCTTCCCCACACGTTACGATAGTGGTCCATTAGGAGCAAGAATGGCGCACCTCTAATCTCAAAACTCCCACCTTAAATGCTCGTTCTATAATACTCCACGGATGCGCATGCGCGCCATAGCTCTATTTCTACGACCCACCATTCCAGTCGGATCGGACCCAATAGGACCATCATGGTCTCACCTCGACCTCCAAACGTCTCTTCCCGTGCACTTTTCCCAAACGCTCTGGTCATGCACATCATAGCCTTAGTTCCAAGATCCACTCATTCAGTTCGATGCTTCTCTACGAGAGCTTCGCAATGATACCTCACGCGACCCAATCGGACCAATATGGGTCCACCTAGACCCAGAAACCTCCACCCCAGCGCCACTTACCCAGTGCCCAGTTTCAAAAATTTCACCGCATGGCTTCGAAACCCCTCCCATCGTGTTCTACATCGCGAGACGAAGAAAACAAGATGCCACACTCTAAACCGCAAATGTCTAGAAGTGAGTTTCCTACTGGGTCCAACATATTGTCGACTGCACCTGTATGGACCTATCAACCCCAGACCTACCTGAACTTTTAAAAAAAAAATCACCGCAGGGCTTCCAGACCCCTCCCATCGTGTTCTACATCGCGAGATGAAGAAAACAAGATGCCACAGCCCATAGTAAAATTCTTTAGACGTCACAGGAAGTGACTCGTATGTAAACCAGATGTCACGTGACCGGATGTGACATCATCCTTCAGAAAAAGTACCCCGTTAAATTTTAACCTGGGGAACAAAAATCTCAGCCACATTTTTTATAAGGAAGCGGTGTTTTTACTACTACTCCCAAGTGATCTATGATTAGAACAGGGATTTTCCCAGATAATTCACCGAAGCACAAATATATTCCCACGAATGCTTCACACTGATACCCCATACGGCCCAATCGGACCATTATGGGTTCAACTCGACCACACAACGTCCCTTCCAGTGCTCATCTTCGCACCATTCCGTCTTCGCATGCACAGAATGTTGAAAACGGACGACACATTAGTCCAGTCGGACGCTCCTCCACGAGAGTTTTACCGTGACGCCTCAGACGACCCAGTCGGGCCACTATGGGTCCACCACGACCTAAAAACGTCCATTCCAATAACCTTTTCTACTGCGCATGCGCAGAATAGCGTTAGCTGCACCCCATCCGGTTGGACGCTCCCCCATGAGTGCTTCTCATTGATACCTAAGAAGACCCAATCGGTCCATTATGAGTCCACCTAGGCCCCAAAACGTCCACCCCAGCGCTTCCTGCCCAGTGCGCATGCGCACGATAACTTTTTCAAAAACTTTCAACGCATGGCCTCGAGACCCCTCCCATCGTCTTCTACAGCTCGATATGAAGAAGACAAGGGCCCCACCCCATACCGCAAATGTCCAGGAGTGAGTTTCCCAGTGGGATCAACATTGTCCACTGCACCAGTATGGGTCTAACATAGCCAGACCTACGGTACCTGAAATTTTCAAAAGATTTCACAGCATGGATTCGGGACCCCTCACATCTTGTTCTACATTGTAAGACGAAGAAAACAAGATGCCACACCCTATAGTAAAATCCGCAAGAAAAAAAACAAAATGACCATCCCTATCCCGTACATGCATTGCCCGTAAAGATTAACATTGGAAGTCACTGGGGTCTTATGTAGGGGCACATCACTCTTGTTCACGTGACCGAAAGTGATGTCACCGGAAGTGACCTGGATGTAACCTTTGACCCGGATATCACGTGAGCGGATGTGACGTCATCCTTGACGTCATCGTGACGTCATTCCACTACATCATCACTCACACCCAATTTTTGATAGCAAAATGGAAATGCGGGTCTATTTTAATCATTGTGGGTTTAATGTGATTGAGTGTCTGCGATTGGGTTATGAATGATCTAATGAAGTTACTATGGTTACTGTAATTTATCGTAAACTGACTAATTTCAATTACTTCAATCAATTCATTAATTAATCTTGTAATCGCTACAAGAATGTGATTAAGACATTACAATATTGTTAACAGATACATTACATATAAAGTAGTTATTCTACTTTCAGGGTTTTCGTCTTTTCTATTCGTCTAATAATACCTCAGAACCTCATTCAATGAACCTACTGAAACTGGAATGAATTAGTGAAACACGAATAAACTGAATAAACCGAATTACTGTTGATTGGTCCACATCACGAACTTCATTGTTCGTACCTGATGACTACGCCTCGACATACGCAAGATGTACTCATGGGATATAAAGATATATGTCTTGCCGTCTTGAATTATTCTGTTAATATCCATTTTTTATTATGATCTCTGAAATTCCATCGCAATACTTGTATTTGGCAACTATACCACGTGTTACAACGTATCAGACATTATCTAATCATAATTATTTTGTTGGCTCCTCCCGAACAAACTATTTTGCGCAATAGATACTTTTATAATCGTATCGTATGGGAATTTCATTCTTGAATTCACAAAGACAACATTAGGTGGCAAATAATAAGAAAACACATATTCGTTGTATCCTTATTCGTTCTATGTTTAATGAAGTCGAACCACATTCAACCAATAATCGTCCCATCGTCGTTGCTGAAAATAACAAAAAATGACAATGTGTGGTTTGTTTCGTTTTATAAACCAAATGACTTGCTGGATATTTGAAGATAATACGGGATATCTATTTGTGAATAATGACATAGCATAGCTGGTCCACTTTCAAAATACATGATTTGACACTGATTATAATTTAGTGACAAAGCCATCACACTCTTCCCAGTGTTCCCCTTGAAAGACATGAGCATTCAAAACGTTTTGGCTTGATACATAATCAGTCAGGTACTTTTAGGCTTACTGGGTCTGGAGGGGACATAAATCTCCTATATCTCCGAAACAACGAACAATTACGAGATGACCCCGTACAGAGGAACATGGGTACATTCAATATGGCGGCTAGAAGGGGTTACCAGACAAGTGATTTTTTTTCTGTGGATAAAAGTGTGCAAACTATATTATTTCACATCAGTTAACTGTTTTTTTTTCTATGAAGATTTTTCGGAGAAAATAATTCGGAAAAATCTTACGAAGAAGTCGACAAAAAACAGCATTTTGGAATATTATTTTAGACAATCAACCCCGAGCGGTCAGCGTGGCTTCCACCCAACGTTAACTAAGCCAGCTAAGACTTGTTTTTCTGTGTAGTCTATGCCGTGGAGCCTTGGCAGATAGACCTCAGATTATGTTCACACCTTACGTTTTGTAACACGAAAAAGCAGCAAAAATAGCAAAAATTCGATTCGAAATCGTGCTTTTTCGTGTTGTTGCTTATTCGATTGTCGCGTTTCTCGTTACCGAAAATGTAACATGGCCCCATACGACTTCCATAGTGCCTACCTCTTTGCGCAGATAAAGTTGCCCACTGTGGAACACGCCTCATCGTTCCAGGCATAATGAAAAATTCTGTATAACATGAGACAGTTCTCACGATGCACACTGCTCGGCTCACCCGCCGCCCAGTTGGAGTACGTGATCAGTTTTCCGCTGGAAGTCCATCTCCATTCACCCTCCTTCATCAGGTCGGAGCCATCCAGAAAATATCCATTAGGTGATATAGGACCAGCACCTGGGTACACATACAACAGACATACGAACAAAATTTTTAAAGACGCGGCAATTCCTTAATGGACGACGGCTGAATGTTGAATGACGGACTAGACGCTTGCATATTATAGTATTCAATATTTTACCTTTGGTTTGGTGAAGAAATCAGTTTAGATTCAAATTCAATATTGATAAGTTTAAATATGGGAATGATCAATGCTCTATGCAGAGATGTGAAAAATTAAATGTTTAAAGTGATCGTAAACCCACAAGTAAAGTTTCCATCAAATGAAAGACCATTGCAAACAGTGTGGGAAAATATAACACAGAGTAAACTGCAAATAAAGCATGGTATTCTACGGTGGTCTGTTTCGATCATATCTAGGTCCAGGGACATCACACTGCCATAATACATATATTTCAAACTGTGTATGCACTTTCCAATGCTTGAGTCGAGCTTAACCCTACCTGGCCTGGGGGGGAGCACTTTCCGCCCCCCTATCCCTTGTTTGTTTTTTTTCTATCTCCGGAACAACAAAACATTGAGAGCCGAAACTCCGTGACTTTTTAGATTATTATATTGGGGTAATATTGAGCCATATCCCCGAGCAGGGGATCATGGGTAAATTCAAAATGACGGCCATGTGGGGTACCAGAAAAGTGATTTTTTTTTCGTCATATTTCTTCAAAATTTGTGCTTTTCTGTATGGAAAAGTGGGTAAAACCTATTTTATTTCATATCAGATTATTTTTTACTAATTTATCATGAAGTTTTTGCGAAGAAAAAACAAAAATAAAAAAATCGAAAAATCGTCCAAAGACGCTCTTTTTGAAAATGACGTCACAGTGACGTCATCATGGCGGCCATCTTGGATTTTTTTACATTTTCTTGTAGAGCTTGACCCAAAAACATAGTGTGGTAAGCTTCAGCCCTCTAGCCTTAGCGATAGCGAAAATATATGGGGGGGGGGGAGCACTTTCCGCCCCTCCCCAGGCTGAATCTTGCATTTAATTTCCCCGATTTTGGTGAAACATGCATATTGGAACAGTAAGTCTGTGTTGAAGCTCAAAGTATACAAACCTTAAGCTTGAATCAAGCATTGGAAAGTACATACACAGTTTGAAATATATGTATTAAGGCAGTGTGACGTCACTGGACCTAGATATGATCGCAACAGACCACCATAGAATAGCATCCTTTATTTGCAGTTTACTCTGTGTATTAAAATCGTAAAATAATACAATAAATATTTTCCGACACTGTCCGCAATGGTCTTTCATTTGATGGAAACTATACTCGAGGGTTTACGATAGCTTTCGCTTTTTTATGTGGATACTGGATACCCATTTATTTCTCGAGAAATATTTCTTGTAAAACATAGGATGTGGTACGTTTAGACCAGTGATTTGTCTATTGTCAGCTACGGCTGAAATGTGGAAAACTATCATCTTAGGTACGGATTTTTTTTTCGATTGGCATAGTGTACAGTACAATATTTCGAGAATCCGGAAACTGAATGCTTCGAAATTATTCTGAGTATACATAAACTGTTCTCTATGCCAGTCTAAACATTCATTCATAGGTAATATTTTATTGTGTGTAAACTGAACTGCCTACCCAAAAATTGTGCGGTCAACATCAAAATCAGTGCTTCGATTTTTTTTAGATATGTCATAGTTTTGGGAATATCGAATTTCATTATGCCATGCTTATTTGGACAAGTTTCTTCATTTCCCTTTTCCTACATGTATCCTCTCAACAATTTTATACCTTTAGGCAAGCCAAATAAATCACAGAAACACTTTGAAATCCACAGTCAAAAGAATTCTTTAACCCTATCTGCCCTGGGCTTTTTGGGACCTGTATATGTCTAGGCCTGGGGGCGAAATGGCCCCTATTCTTCCCTACCCCTTGAGACCAGGGGGGCTGAAACTTATTACACTATACCCGCCCCAGGTCCAAGCTCTACCAGAAAATGTAAATCCAGAGATGTTGCCCGATGAAAGGCGTCACAGTGACGTCATTTTCAAAAACGGCATTTCTTGGTCGATTTTTCGGTCAGATTTTCCGAATTTTTTATTTTTGCAGTTTTTTCATAAAAACTGCATGAAAAATTAGCAAATATTAATGTGATATGAAATAAAATAGTTTTGCCCACTTTTCATCACGGAAAAGCAGAAATTATGAAGAAATATGACAAAAACATCACTTTTCTGGTACACCACGTGGCCGCCATCTTGAATTTACCCATGATCCTCTGCTCGGGGGGTTATGAAAATAGGCTCAAAATGACACCAATAAGACAAACGATAAAGTCACGGAGTTTCAGCTCTCCATTTTTTTGCCGTTCCGGAGATAGTGCAGAAAGTTTGGTAGGGGGGGGCCATAATCCCCCCCCCAGGGCAGGTAGGGTTTTAAGACTAGTTTAGAAATGGCAGTACATGTCAATTGGACTGTTTGGGGGATTATTATTGTAAATTATTAGGAGGAGTGTGGATGGAAATAATGTTTCTTTCGTGAATTGGAAGTCGGGAAAACACATATGAAACAAGCGTTGCCCCCAGGGGGACTCAAGAGGAGGGAGATAGGGGTGTACGTTATAATACTACGTTGGACTACAATTTCGCTAAAACAAACTACAGCAATAGCCACTTTACCGTACCACTTTAATTTCGATAAAGCCGATAACCTGCCAAATCATAAGTTTCATAAGTTTGCAGAACTATTGGCCTTGAAAATCTTGCCACAGTTAACTCTATAAAACTAGATTTACAGGCATGATGGCCTATTTGGGTATTTTTGAGGCGTTTGTAGAAAGTTTATTCTCAAAAATACATCTCGCTACAACATCTTTCTTGGTTTTTCCAAATAATTAAACCAAATCGTTTTCCAAATAATATATCGTGCGATAATTTAATTTTGTTTGAGGTGTCATATTTTCATTACATGAGAAAATCATCCAGATCAATGCAAATGGTCCAAGGAGCACATTTTGATCGATAACATATCTAATTTCATGCATTTGACAATTCATTTTTTTCAAGGCTTATATTTCAGTTTCCAAACATCAAGAAATATCTGATTTGGCAAGGGCTGTCTTGCAAAACATGGCTTTATAACGGTCGCACACAAAGAAGTTTTCAATGCGTGCATGTTAACCTCACATATCCTTTATCCTCTTGTACTGCATTTGGAACTATGCCTGTGCCAATATCGAATTGTACAGTATCGGTAATTCAGTTACGTACTGTCTAGTTCCCGGACATGGTTTACCATAAAAGTGTTGACATCGGCGGATTGAATGGTGGCCAGCTCCGCCCCCAGTGCTTTACAATAGGCCTGCAGTTGCAATGACATTTATATAAGTATTATTAACACATATATATTTAATACATCATGTACGGGCTATTCTTATGTGGCCCAGCATTGTGTAGCCAACCGCCCTCCAAGAAACATGTTCGCAATCATGAAGCCATCGTCAGCATCTAAGTACATATCGATTCAAATAAATCTGAGAGAAAAATCAACGGCTGGTTTACGAGATCAACATGTGACGTGATACCGACATGATTGTAGTTGATACAAACATTAGCCTATGGCATTGGGCCCTGCTTCGGAGGGCCAATTTCTGGCTTATGCAGCAACAACAACATTTTCCCAGTCAGACGGCAGATTTTGAAATCGAAAACGAGGCAGCGCTATGTCATCGGTCAACTGAGACAGTCACGTGGTTGTGTATGAAGATTGGGGTGGCTCCTATAAATAGTGATCTGTTGAGAATGCTCGTCTTAGTTTAAAATGGCGTGGTCGAATGACCAATCACTGAAGGGGAGACAGCTGGAACAGTACCCTGACACTGTGTGCTAATATCTCGATTTAACAGAGTCGTACAGTCTAATACAAACATATGTGACCTTATCCAGATAAAACTGGCATTAAAACAAGACTGGCGTTGATATTTATAGGTTATTGGATTATATGGTTCTGTATGGACGAGTCCTGGGCGCCCAGGGAAGGGACGAGCTTGCGAGTCCCTTCCCGGCACCCAGGACGAGTCCATACAGAACCATATAATCCAATAACATATTTATTATACACTTACTGAACACAAATAAACGAAATAAAAAAATAATGAATTTTAGCACAAAAAAACAGACGAACTCTTTATTTACGCGCACAATTAGTAGTGCTGCGGCTTTGGGCGCAATGATACTTAGTGATGCGGCTGACCTAGTTAACGCACGTGCGCGATGTTTCAAACAGATTCAGCCGTCTACAGTACCAAGATATTATTTACAGTTCAACATGATAAAACAACGAGGTAGCTATTGGAAGTTAAATGTGCAATTATTGAAGACTGTTCCGCTAAAAAGACTGCTATAATTTCGAGAAGACGTTGCTGTAAGAGAAGTGGAACTCGATTGAGAGACTGACTGGGGTTGTGGCATTTGAGAAGGAGAATGTGATGGCGGGATTGTTACATTTTCATTACAAACGGACTGAACGTGAACTGGATTTTCTGCGACTTGAGACTGGGACTGAGAGCGGGAATTACCCTGAAGAATTTGTGACAGCTGTTTTTGCTCAGAATGGTCAAGTTTATTGTCGTATTCTTGGATACTTGCGAGTGATTTATGACCAGTGATTTGCATCACTTTATGAGGAGCAACGCCAGATTTTACCAGAGTTTGAACCGTGGTTTTCCTGACTGAGTGGTTCGTGATACGACCAGACAAACCCGCTGCTTTAGCTGCATTTTTCATTTTAACTCTCCCAAGCGATGTTCCCCCATTGGAGTGGGGTAGTACCAGAGATTGGATTCTGGACCAAGCCGTTTCTCTGGTATGGGTGTGAGGTAGAAGGGGCTATCAGCTGTTTTTCTGCATTCTGGTCTGGCCATAGAGTACAGCTTGAAGAAGGCCACGGGGTTGTGCGATTCATCACAGCCGGTCGGGGCGTACAGGCGAGGTGGTGTCAGGCGAGAATCATCGCGGTGGCTGCCGTCCCGAGTCTTGCTGTCTCGCTCGGCCCATTCCAAAAACTCTGCTTGGTCAACGTCCTGACCAAGTGTGATGTCACCAAAACGGAGTTTTCTATGTTCATCACGTCCTCTAAAGCCAAATATTTTACCAAAAAAATAAAAAAGGGAAAATTGAAGACTCTGTGGAGAAGATGATCGGAGCTGCTTAGCTTCAAACAGCCTAGTTTCCTCTTCAGAAGAAAGTGACTGAGCTGCGTTGGACTTCCGACCCTTGCCTTTCTTCTTCAAGTCCATTTTGTTGGACTTGAGGGCCACATTTGATTTGTGGAACTCCCTGGAGCGAAGGGATACGGCATAGCCAGTGTCCTTGAGATGTCTGAATGAAAAAAAATCACGGTAAGAGATTTTTTCTTTCTAATCTATTTAATTTTAACCTAGTTTGAGTTTAAAGTTTAATTTTATTGCGAGATGTATATGACCTGGCTGATAATGTTGTATCCGTCTTAAATTTAAAAGCAGTCCAGTTTGTAACTAAACTATTGTGGATATAAGCTCGTTGGCTGTTTTTTTATTTTCAATGAATCTGCACAGCCGTAGTTACCTCTCAACGCTGTTCTTTATAGCTTCAAGAGAACACGGCTCGTACTCGCTGCCATCTTTTTTCCTAATTCCGATGAATATTTCCGCTAGATATTCATTTAGATGGGGAGGGCTTATATTTTCAATCAACCGTGGTTCCCGTCGATTTTCCCACAGCCATCTCTGAACATTTTTGACGTCGCGATTTGTGCTTGTCACACAGTTCTAAAAATTTAGCATCTGTCATCAAATCATCAAAATCGTCAGCTGTGAAGGTAGCCATGTTTGCTGTCGTTTGCTTGTTTACAAACAAGAAGTAGTCTGGCGTGTGTGTGTGAAGTCAGTGACGTCAGGAAAATCTGTATCTAATATGAGAAAAAATATTGGACAGTTGTCGTTTATACATAATATAGTAGGGAGTGGACAGTTAGGTGTATAATAATCGACTTTATTATACACCTAACTGTCCACTCCCTACTATATTATGTATAAACGACAACTGTCCAATGTTTGTAAACAAGCAAACATGGCTACCGTCACAGCTGACGATTTTGATGATTTGATGACAGATGCTGAATTTTTAGAACTGTGTGAGCCACTATTTGACACAGAGTTAAGTGGAGCATTAGAAAGTCTTGAACCCGTTCCAAGTACTAGTAGAGACGCATTAGTAACAGACGTGTCTGCTTTTATTGATTCACAAAAGAAGAAGAACACAGTTACAAGCACAAATCGCGACGTCAAAAATGTTCAGAGATGGCTGTGGGAAAATCGACGGGAACCACGGTTGATTGAAAATATAAGCCCTCCCCATCTAAATGAATATCTAGCGGAAATGTTCATCGGAATTAGGAAAAAAGATGGCAGCGAGTACGAGCCGTGTTCCCTTGAAGCTATAAAGAACAGCGTTGAGAGGTAACTACGGCCGTGCACATTCATTGAAAATAAAAATAAAAAAAATAAAAGAACAGCCAACGAGCTTATATCCACAATAGTTTAGTTACAAACTGGACTGCTTTTAAATTTAAGACGGATACGACATTATCAGCCAGGTCATATACATCTCGCAATAAAATTAATCGTTAAACTCAAACTAGGTTAAAATTAAACAGATTAGAAAGAAAAAATCTCTTACCGTGATTTTTTTTTCATTCAGACATCTCAAGAACACTGGCTATGCCGTATCCCTTCGCTCCAGGGAGTTCCACAAATCAAATGAGGCCCTCAAGTCCAAGAAAATGGACTTGAAGAAGAAAGGCAAGGGTCGGAAGTCCAACGCAGCTCAGTCACTTTCTTCTGAAGAGGAAACTAGGCTGTTTGAAGCTAAGCACCTGGGATCATCTTCTACACAGTCTTCAATTTTCCCTTTTTGATTTTTTTGGTAAAATATTTGGCTTTAGAGGACGTGATGAACATAGAAAACTCCGTTTTGGTGACATCACACTTGGTCAGGACGTTGACGGAGCAGAGTTTTTGAAATGTGCCGAGCGAGACAGCAAGACTCGGGACGGCAGCCACCACGATGATTCTCGCCTGACACCACCTCGCCTGTACGCCCCGACCGGCTGTGATGACTCGCACAACCCCGTGGCCTTCTTCAAGCTGTACTCTATGGCCAGACCAGAATGCAGAAAAACAGCTGATAGCCCCTTCTATCTCACACCCATACCAGAGAAACGGCCTGATCCAGAATCCCAAATCTGGTATTACCCCACTCCAATGGGGGAACATCGCTTGGGAGAGTTAATGAAAAATGCAGGTAAAGCAGCGGGTTTGTCTGGTCGTATCACGAACCACTCAGTCAGGAAAACCACGGTTCAAACTCTGGTAAAATCTGGCGTTGCTCCTCATAAAGTGATGCAAATCACTGGTCATAATTACAAGCGTCTAGTCCGTCATTCATAATCCAGCCGTCGTCCATTAGAGAATATCCGCGTCCATAATCCAAAGACCTATTCCATATTCCATATAACAGTATTAGCACCAAATTCAAAAAAGAATCATGGTATACATAAACACAGGCTTGTTTCCTGCAAGAGAGAAGCGGTCAACAGTTTTCAATGATGCCGGCAAGACATCATGATGTTCCAAAAATATCAACTCCGTATCGCTGATCAGTATTCTTAATCCATAATATTCGTTGTAAAGTCGTCATCTAAAGAATGATGTATCTCAGTCACGCTTTGATTGTGACTGTTCATATGAGTACCATGAGGATCTTGAAGTACATGGGTTCATACGGCCCCTAGCCCCGGGTTAAGCGGAATTAGACACAAGTTACGAAACGTAGCGCCATAGATCTTGCACGCTACGTTCGTATTTTGCTATCAGCATGCGATATGTATCGCCAAATTTGAGAAACTTTGAGTGGAGGCGCTTGGTAGAATAGCCCTGTTTTATAAGTTTCTGCAACAATGTTTTGTGACGTTGATTAAAATCATCACATTTAACACAGGATCTAGCAAATGCTACTAAGCGAGATATGTATACGCCATATGCAGGTCCCACTGGAATATTACTATCCAGAAAGGGATAGTTTACGATGTCGAAATTGTAATCATCTCTTTTGTCATAAAGTCGACGAGAGAGAATGCCCGCTTCATTTTAATAGAGATAGAGATCTAAATAGGATGTGGCTGTAGGGCTATCTGTAGTTTCCTTCAAATCCAGTGAAGGTGGATATATATCCTTAACTGCGTCGTCATTTATATAGCGATTATCCACAGCGAGAAGATCGTCTATATAGCCTTTGGTGAATGAGAAGGAACGGGCTTTGAATGGATCGGTTTTTGAAAGCGCCTGCATATAGTCATATTCATAAGAGAACAGATACAGGTCACTCGCAAGTATCCAAGAATACGACAATAAACTTGACCATTCTGAGCAAAAACAGCTGTCACAAATTCTTCAGGGTAATTCCCGCTCTCAGTCCCAGTCTCAAGTCGCAGACAATCCAGTTCACGTTCAGTCCGTTTGTAATGAAAATGTAACAATCCCGCCATCATATTCTCCTTCTCAAATGCCACAACCCAAGTCAGTCTCTCAATTGAGTTCCACTTCTCTTACAGCAACGTCTTCTCGAAATTATAGCAGTCTTTTTAGCGGAACAGTCTTCAATAATTGCACATTTAACTTCCAATAGCTACCTCGTTGTTTTATCATGTTGAACTGTAAATAATATCTTGGTACTGTAGACGGCTGAATGTGTTTGAAACATCGCGCACGTGCGTTAAGTAGGTCAGCCGCATCACTAAGTATCATTGCGCCCAAAGCCGCAGCACTACTAATTGTGCGCGTAAATAAAGAGTTTGTCTGTTTTTTTGCTTTATTTTTTTATTTCGTTTATTTGTGTTCAGTAAGTGTATAATAAATATGTTATTGGATTATATGGTTCTGTATGGACTCGTCCATACAGAACCATATAATCCAATAACCTATAAATATCAATTAACATCCTGCATTCACTATCAAATCGCAGCTCGATTGACTATTGATGTAAAAATCTGTATCCATTGGGTATGTTTCGACTTGATAATAGCAATTGTTGTCAGCTTTGGGGTTGTTCTGTGTTTCAAAAAACCCCCGGCCAAAACTGTTTAGCCTCTCATGTACCTAAGACAAATCCATATCACAACAGGGAAAATCTGTTGCGGCGGTGATACAATTCATCAATGAATATATTGAAGGCAAAATTCAGCCCTGTAGTCAGATGCTACATCTTGTGCTACATGCTATTCGATTGGTTAACCTAATGACAAAAGGTCTTTCTATCCTGAATGATTTTTTTTGTCATGACGGTTTCATGAGATTTTATATCCGTGATCGAAAATTCAATGATGCCTCTCCTCATTTGAGAAGGATGATTATTCCTGTCGGGCCTAAAGGTGCTCTCAGATTTAAAGCCTCTTCAGCGGCTTTTCTGATGGATCAGATATGAGATATCAGATATGAGACCATGAGATATAGAGTGAACGTAAGTGTAGTCAGAGTGACCTCATGGATTGTCATCGTGACCGCATAGGAATGTCCAGGCACTGGTTCCTTCTAAGTTAGTCGATCTGACAATCATGTGACTGCTTTAGGAAAGATTTATTGGAAACGAAAGCATATAATAAACTGGACCATCATCTTTCCTTCGCTACCAATTCATATATACCGAGAGTAAAACATGGAGGATCACTGTTGGAAAAACTAGCGATTTATGAGCTTGTAAATTCTCTTCGATTTTCTGAGACAAAATTCAGATTCGGATGGTATTGTATTCTAGTAGAAGCTAACAAGTCTAATCTCACGTGTAAGCAATTCTTAGCGGTAAGAGGGCGCGCAATTAACCTGCTAACACGCTTTGACAAAACAGCAGTTCGAGATAAAACTGACCTCTGTGAACCTTAGGTCCGGCAAATCAAGAGAGGCTCACATATGTGGGGTACACAACCCAGTTTTACCGTGCTTCTTAGCACGAATAGTCACAATAAATAAACCTGCCCCATGAGAAACTGCTCTAGTGAATTAGGTCAGCGATGAGATGCGATAACGTTTGCGTTAAAGTAGCCAAAACCTGTCATGCGTCAAAATGTTCATTAGCACCACAGTAGTGTCTGGCTAATATTTTCGAAGCACTTCATTCATGGTATGACACGCAAATCGTATCAGTGGTTTCCTTTTTGTTTACCTGGAAACAGCCTTCACAGCCTACCTGTACTTTTTTACGGTTCTCGCGGATGGGTAGAACTCAGGGAAAAGGCAATCTGAGATTGCTTATGATATGCCCCCCCCCCCTCCAATGAAATAACCGGAAGAGGATACAAAAATACACGAGTGTGTATGTGTACATCACACTACAAATAAAACATGATACACGTTTCTAACTCCTATGTCAAAGTCTGCGTAGCTGACCAAAACACATGGCTCCACCTGATAAATCGAGCCTTTTGGGGTTGCAATTCATTGAGGGGCGGCATAATTATACCAACATTGTCACTGTAGACTACACACAAAGGATATGGCACGCTATTGCGGCCTTTTGGCCCCTTTTCAACTTTTACGTGGACTGACAAATATCTTACAAGCGCTGCGGTATTAGTAAGGCCACACTATTTTCAGTCAGCGTTCACATTGATCGGACGAGAAAAAGTGAAACTTCATTAATCTTATAAAGAATTGACTCGTCGATGGCAGATCGTTACATGTTGAGTGTTGATATTTGCACCAGCTATGAATAATCACATCACGAATATAAATGAAAACACATAATACATTGTTTGTTTTTTTCAATAATTATTATTTCGCGATATGATACAATTATAACAGGCAATTGTTTTTTGTTCAATAATTATTATTTTGCGATATATTCAATTATAACAGGCAACACCGATATTTATTTATCAAGCATCACAAGATCTGCTCATATTCGGCATCACATTCGTTATATCAAATCACATCAGCAGTGTTCATGAGATCCATATAGGGAGAGAATGAAATATAAACATACCTCCACCGTCCATCACAGCATTTCGAAAACTACGCTACAATGTTTTACAACAATGTTCCTATCATGTTGTCTCAAACGGTACCATCTGTACTCAGGTCAGGGATTCGCAGAACGTTTTTACATGAGGGATTCACCATTGTAACTTCGGTATATTACGCACATGTGTTACTCACTGTCCGACTCTGTAAACAGGTCATCTTCTATAACATCAGCTGCATCTTTTACTGCTGGTGTCAGTCTGTCAACTCTAGGCTGGTAAGTGTTGTGGCGCACATAACCCAAATACCAGATGACAGAGGCTATGTGCGCACAGCAACCAACAGTGCGAGCTCCAACCTTACATTCACAGTACCATCCAGTGACCCCCGTTGAATATTCCACCCAAAGGTTGTATTGTTTTGCTGATGTGTGTCGTGACTGAATTCTAGCGTATATCAGATCATCAGCAGCTTCGTTGACGAGAATGAGGAAGGCGCCATCGCTGATATGTTGATCAACATAGTTGGGTGCTCGTTTCAGTTGATACACGCCGAAGGTTAAAGAGCGAAGATCATCTTCGGACAACTGTGGGAAATCTGGGACAGTCTCCTTGGCTTCGAGCGGGGTCCATTTCCTTGATCGCCTCTGCAAAACTTTTTCACCCTGAATCCGTTTTTGGGCCTGATTATCTTCGGATGCTTATTTGAGCATTTGACGGGCGATGTCGGAGTCTTCCTTCTGTGAAGTCTTCAATGCGGGCCGATATTTGTTGCAGACGGCCGCAATGATGGAGATGCTCTTACGTACATTTGGGATTTCTACGTTGGGAATCACTCGATCCAAATACCTCCATTTCTTCAACCGTCCATTGACGGATTCCACGGCCCATCGTACCTTCGTAACCAGCCTGGACTTGTTTGCTGATTCCGTCTTGAACTGTTTATCCAACTTGGGCAGGAATTCGGGCGATTCCGTCTGAAAACCACAGTCCTGGAGGAAAGGAAGAGAATCCCGGAAACCCCTATCCAAAACGAGAATATCATCTTCACTTAACCAGTCCATCGTGTTGTCTGTGTTTGAACGCATCATGTGAACGGTGATGTTTGCGTCGTTGTTCTTTCCGTCTGCCATGTAAGGACCAATCACCGCGATTATGTAACCGTCGGTAGCTGTGATGACCATACACTTGATCAAAGGCCTCTGCTTCTGCATGCTGAAACATCTGCGCTGAAATTGATATTGGTGACTTTTCTGTATATACACGTAGGTGCCATCAAGAATAAGGATCACAGATTCTGACAGATAATGACTAAAAAGGGTGGTGGCAAAGTCTGTTGTGTGGTTATCTGTTATCTGTTCTCTCGTGACATGATCAAATCCGAGATTTTGTGGGACGAAGTCATCAAATAATGCTCGCCTTGCAGACTGTATAATTCTGCTAACCTGGGTCCTCTTCTCAAATCCACACAGAGTAGCCAGGATTCTGCAATGGAAGACAAAGAGAACTTTAGCTGATACTTCTACATGCGATTCCGTCATATTGTTTAATATTTTGATACTTTCTCTCATTTTAGGACACCACCAATCTCAGTAAACTCAGATATAATATCACGGAATATCTGAATTCAGCTCTATATAAATCCCGTGCGAATTTCAAACTACATTTGTTAGCCAATAAACTGGCTAGCTTGGTGAAATATAGACCAATACAGTAAAAATTATCGGGAAACCTTATCCAAATATGTTATCATTTCCGGGCAGTATGCGTGGTAAACGTAAACATCAAAGGGTTCATATCCGCCGAAAATCTGGCTTTGTTGGGCGATAGTAATTATCAATAGATCGTGCCGTGCGGAGGTGTTAATATCCGCGAACTAAACGTCGATCATTGTCATAGTGAAAAGGCGGAAATTGTCGTGATTGGCATATTATGAGATCTCGAATAATATCGGCGAACATTTCGCAATAATTTTTCATAGCGCCACGCCTAGATGGTGTTCCTGATTTACCATCTTGGTTTACCTAGATTGGAGACACCGGATACCAAGCGTACAATACATATACCTCAGTAAGTATGGTATTAAGTAAGTATACACTTGATTTACATTGGTGATGAACTATATGCATACATACCTATGGGAGAGACCAGTCCTGAGATTCATCAGAAGCATCCCGATAGCCGTGCGTGGTGTCCGCAATGCAGATGACTTCAGTGATATGGTGCTCTCTACTAAACTATCCAGTTGCTGTCGGAAAATCCCTGTTAGATTGTTGATATCATCATCCGACAATAATGTGACATCATCGAAGTCGATCTTCCGCTTTCTACTTCTACCAACTTGATTTCTCATCATGTCCAACAGTGTCGAGATTTCGTCCGCATCCATATCTGTGAACTGTCGACGCAGTGTCATCACATCCACCGATTCGCCCATCTTGAGATGTTTCCCATCGAGATGTTTGGAGCAACATCAACAACCGGCAGGAACCAACACACCTTGCCGCAAAAAAGCATCCAATCGAGCTGAGGCTGGCTTCACCATAAATCCACTCCTACTGCACTTGCACTTTTCGCGCAAGATACTATTGGTAGTGTTATTACTTTGGGGACCTCTTGCCTGGCACCGCCTGACGTACTCTCAGCTAATAGCGCTTGGTGTGTCGTATTATCAAGAGGGCATCCAGTTCTCTTCCATTTGTAGAACCTCTGTCGGCAGGAGTTGCAGATCAGACCATTATGCGAATACGGTATATTACGCCAGTTTGACTGTTCAACAGATATTTTGCGCGTTTGGCCTTTCTTTCTTCGCTTGTCACAGCATGCACATACCGACCAAACCATTGTCGATTTCACCTGTATAAAGCCTGATACAGAGTCGTACACGTTTCAAGTGTCATACAGAGCTTATTGTGAACAATTCAGATAGAAGTTAGATTAATAAACTCCCACTTGAGTCCAATATTCCTTGCTCTATGTGCAGGTGAAATGGTTCTTTTCATGCTGAGCTAGTAGTGGTTACAATATTTATGACAGTAATAACTGTGTTATTTCTCCTGTTCTGAATCTACGTCGAAGTGGAGGAAGGGGGTGACAATAAATTGTGAAAAAACCCCAGCCCTTTCTGGGATTCGAACCCGCTCGAGACATGCAAGAAGTTCAAAAATAGATCGCTCTTATCCATTACACCACCGCGAAATGCGACAGGCGTACTATCCTAGATTATCCCATTTAATGTTCAGCAGTCCACGTGAAAGAATACATCTAATAAAGTTTTAATTTTACATATGAAGCCAGTCGAGAACCAAAATCATCTTTGGACAGCTACTAGGTATTGACTCAACAAATATTTTTTTGTAAAGTTTGTTTTGGTTCTCGACTGGCTTCATATGTTTATAGAGAAAATAAGGTAGTTATTTTACCCCAAAACAGACGATTTTGCACGAGTACACCTCTTCAATGGGTTGTTATTTAAAAACGCGAAGACCTAGTGCCTGACAATTACTCTGAACATACAAGATAATATTCTTTAAGCTAACGGAAAATTTCTTTCCAACGCGATATTTCATTTTGGCACTCCAAACCGCACCTCATGGGAGCCAAATCCCCATCAAACCGCGCCAGGTCCTTTCAACTTTCTGCCAAGTTATATTGGATACAGCTCAAACACAATATATAAAGGTCGGGCGAGGGTTAGTTTTGGAGATAGAGGGTGGGGCTTGGTGGGGGCTCGGTGCCCCGGGGGTGGGAATATGCTCTCAAGGGTAGTGGTAGGTGTACTGACATGACGGCCATGGAAAGCTCCATGCACACGAAACAACCACACTGCCAACTACATGCCACCATCTGTCAGTCTGTGGAACCACAAGGTCAGAAATCCAATTGAATTCAGGAAATTGATCATCAGTGTGTACCTACACTTTAGAAACTCTAAAATGTGTGGTCACGAATATGGTTCG
>JAVTVY010007245.1:0-46114 GCA_036873755.1 Hanleya hanleyi | reverse complement strand
ACAGCATTACCATAAAATCCATCTGGGCCTGTTATAACTACCTACAACAACAACACACAATGTCTTATGGGATGCAAGAATGACTGGTTCTGGATGAAAATATAGGGTAATTTAATTGGAGAGAGACACCAACTCCATAATGTATCACAGGTACTGCAAAGATTATGAAGCAGCAGTAAGAAATTTTATGAGGTACATAAACAGGAGTAGTTTTGAATTCTGTTTACATTATTATTGTCTTATTTCTATTTTTTTCATTATCTTTTCTTATTGTGGAACAATATTGGTGATGGAACACTTTTTCAACTTGATGGGTAATTACAAACAAAAGAACAGACGATCCAATGGCTCACCATAATTCCCTGTTCCAAAGGCCCACATATCATATCTGGCTGGCCTGGAGTATTGACTACCACAGACTTCAAAAATTTTGCTGCAGAGACGAAAATAAAAAAATACATAGAATCACATCAGAACATTGACTTAGCAGAAACAATGAAACACTGAAATCACCAGATGAATTATAAACATTTGATATCAGTTTGTAACTTGATACTCTTGACATATATGAAGTCACGTGATAAATGCAGTTGACATAATTTTGGCTTCTCAGGGTTGTTCCAGAAAAAAAGGTCTGGGGTGGATGCAGGCCTTGCTATTTTTCCTTCTTTGAGTCATGGGTGAATGTATGAAATCAAATTCTGTGGATGGTGGTTAGATTGATAAATTGACTTACATGAGTGGAAAGTATTAAATCAAAAATTACTTCCGAAATTACCAGTCAAATGACAAAACTAAAGGCAAAAGTACATCTTCAAGTAATCTCATTGTAAATATGATTTATTTGACAGACTTGGTCATATTTAGGTACAAATCATTCCTCCCAAAACATTCACACAAAAACGCCATGGTTTTATTCACATTTTATCACCGAAGTAGACTTTAACTGTTTTGACATTATTCTGGCACACTTCTCGCAACATCAATTGATAATGAAGTCTACCCTCACTATAAGGCGCCTCGATATAGCGCTGACTCTGATATAAGACAGGAGATATGGTGTCCCCCAAATTTATAAATGCATATTATTTCATCCCTCTTATAAGGCTGAAAAAGGTGGTTCAAATTGGGTCCCCCAATAACAGCGTTATAGTGAGATTGCACTGTAATTGGCATGGGGTACACAGATGAAGGTTACGTTGCAAAGTCTGATGGAGCCATACTTTTTGAAATGTGCAAAGGGGAACAACTCTGTTTAAAGACACCATGCATGCATGAGCTTCATTCAAAATCTGTTCATTATTATCACCAAAGTAGTATTGGTTACCAAAAATATGTGGGGTCGGCAAATAATTTGTATGGGTGGTCATAGTTGCTATAAATTTATTTATACGAGTACACAGCCTCAAACGATATTCAAGTCCGTGGTTTGTGGGTCTGGGAAAAACCTTCCATCCAACCCCCACACCCACCCCTCATAAGCTTAGCCAGACAACCGTCCAGCCCGACGTAAATTTCGGGGGATTTTGGATGGCCTGATATTTGCATGGACGGCTTGATGGATGGGCGACTGGCTTTGCCAAAAGTGCTGAAATTCCCACAAGTGAACAACACATGCCATCGTGCATATTCCAAACTGCCTTGACGTAATTACGTAAAACTACTTTTTGCTGCCAAATATTGCAACATTAACAAATCGGCGAAATAATTTTTACAATGCTGAACACAACTTCGCAGGACAGAGGTATTACTTCCATTACGCAGTCTCCTTATCCTTTACCTTGTCACGAATGCTTATATTTGGCATACAGATACCTCTGCACGAAGAGTGCCTGTAGACCGACAACTACGTGTTACTTGTCACTGAAGCTAGCGTGAAATGAACAAAATTAGACTTTTTCTCTTCAACATCGAGTGACACAATCTGACAATGATCCAGATGACAGAGAGAAGTCCCATAAGGTGTACTCTGCTGTCACCAGTGATAAATCATGTGTTTCATGTGTTTCCATGGGCTTGGATGGAGAAGTTCCGTCCATGTCAGAGTTTTGCAATGATTGTAGACTATTCAGCACAGAGGGCAGCTGGTCAGCACTTTTGGGGAAAAATTGTCGTACAAATAAGGTGGATCGTCGATATAATATTAAATAAATTAAATCTTCTCTCAATCCAAAGATAAATGGAATTGCAATATGTCTCTGGCCTGCATACAAGTGGATAAAAATACATCCAAGAAAGTTATTTTTTTCATAAGTTTGTTATCATTGTGTTTCCCAATGATAAATTTTTTTTCAAAAGTGCAAAATAAATCTTTGGCGTAATATGCATGTATTCGATCTAAACTCATTGGACATGTTGGATAATTTGATAGAAGTTATTACGTATTTTTGGAGAAAAAAAATGTATCCACTTGAAAAAACCCAAAACAACTAAGTTAGATATTTAACTCCCTAAAATGGCTCAGAGTGCGTCTCCAGCCACCTAGGACCCCAGGGCTTCCGGGACTGCCTACGCGCACCCGGACTTCAAATCCTGGCTAAGCCCCTGCCCCCCCTTACCTTTTTTCTGAAACAGCCCTCAACAGTGGTACTGCATGGCATCAAGAACAATTAGAATAGTGACTGTAGAGCAAATTTCTGAGTTGCCATGTGGATAACAGTATTATATTGACTCTTACTTGACCCAATGTAAGGCATCTGAGAAGAGGCATCCAGTGTAGTGTCAATAAATTTCCCCCCACTCATGGAATATAGAGGTACTGACAAGGATTCTGCACCTGAAACAGCATATTTACACAGCAATTAATAACCTTAAGCTTTTCATAAGCTATATCAGCTATCAAGGGGATTCATTATCTTTCAGAAGTAAGAAAGTAAGTAAGTAGACGGTGAATCCCCCTAAATAATAGTCTCATATTGAGGTACTACCTCACAAAAGAGCATATCCAAAAGCTCATATCGTTTGATCAGATAGTTTTTATATAAATCATTTTCATTTGAACACAGAATCTAAGAAATAGCATACATTATAATGGGATTTTTAGGGTTCAGTCAAAAAAATGCACTCACCATGCTATCTTAGAAAACAATTTATATTGTAAACATTCCATTTATATTGTAAACATTCCATTTATATTGTAAACATTCCATTTATATTGTAAACATTCCATTTATATTGTAAACATTCCATTTATATTGTAAACATTCCATTTATATTGTAAACATTCCATTTATATTGTAAACATTCCATTTCTTTTCTTATATTTTTACCGCATATATTACAGATTGAAATTAGCCACAAAAATTTGGGTCCTTCACCATTCCGATTTCTGACAAACCTCAAATCCAAAGTGTAGGTAGGCTGACAATCAAGTGTATTTGAGTCAGATAGCAATGCATAATGAAAATTTAAGTTGTTGATGACAGTGTTGAGGGATATTCAGGGTTTAGTTTTCATTCTCAACTGATATGAATGCTCATTTGTCTATAAATGTCAGCTTTGTGGGATATACCACAGATAAATGAAAGGTAACAAAACCAATAAGTATACATTTATTTAAGATTTCAGATTTTGATTATAACTGATTGGAAGAATATATTGGTTGTATGGGTTGTACATAGTATTTATAAAGAAGACACTTGGATTCAAATAATGTTAATTTTCGTGAAGTAATGAAAGTTTCAGTGTAATGGAAAACACTTATTGATGTCTCGTATCGTAAACCAATATATATGTAAAGTACTCGTATCGTAAACCAATATATATGTAAAGTACAAGATGTCATGCTGAGGTTCTTGTTCTATAACATATCCTATGATCCACCTAGGTTGTTATCCTATGATCCGCCTATGTTGTTATCTCATGATCTGCCTGTTATTATCCTATGATCCGCCTTTGTTGTTATCCTATGATCCACCTTTGTTGTAATCATATGATCTTCCTATGTTATCCTGTGATCCACCTATGTTGTTATACCATGATCTGCCTATGTTGTTATTCTATGATCTGCCTATGTTGTTATCCTGTGATCTATGTTGTTAACCTGTGATCTGCCTATGTTGTTATCCTGTGATCTGCCTATGTTGTTATCCTGTGATCTATGTTGTTATCCTGAGATCTGCCTATGCTGTTATCCTGTGATCTGCCTATTATCCTGTGATTTGCCTATGTTGTTTCCCAAGATCTGCCTATGTTATTATCCAGTGACCTGCCTTCGTTGTTATCCTATGCTCTGTATCTGCCTATGGTGTTATCGAATGATCTGCCTATGTTGTTACCCAAGATCTGCCTATGTTGTAATCCAATGATCTGTATCTGCCTGTTGTTATCCAATGATCTGCACATATTATCCTATTATCTGCCTACATTGTTATCCCATGATCTACCTATGTTGTTATCCTGTGATCTACCTATGTTGTTATCCTGTGATCTACCTATGTTGTTGTCCTGTGATCTGTCTATGTTATTATGCTATGATCTGCCTATGTTGTTATCCTGTGATCTACCTATGGTGTTGTCATGTGATCGGTCTATGTTGTTATCCTGTGATCTACCTATGTTGTTGTCCTGTGATCCATCTATGTTGTTATCCTGTGATCTACATGTTGTTGTCCTGTGATCTACCTATGTTGTTATCCTGTGATCTATGTTGTTGTCCTGTGATCTGCCTATGTTGCTGTCCTATGATCTGTCTATGTTGTTGTCCTGTGATCTACCTATGCTGTTATCCTGTGATCTGCCTATGTTGCTGTCCTATGATCTGTCTATGTTATCATCCTGTGATCTTTCTATGTTGCTGTCCTGTGATCTGCCTATGTTGTTATCCTGTGATCTACATGTTGTTGTCCTGTGATCTGCCTATGTTGTTATCCTGTGATCTGTCTATATTGTTGTCCTGTTATCTGCCTATGTTGCTGTCCTATGATCTGCATACATTGTTATCCTGTGATCTCCCTATGTTGTTATCCTGTGATCTGTCTATGTTGTTATCCTGTGATCTGTCTATGTTGTTATCCTGTGGCCTATGATGTGCCTATGTTGTTATCCTATGACCTGCATATGTTGTTATTCTGTGATCTGCCCAAGTTGTTATCCAATGATCTGGCTATATCATTATCCTGTGAGCTGCCTATGTTGGTCCTAACATTGGAGAAACTTGAGTCAACCATGGTGGATACAAACCTGCAAGAATAGGTCCATTAATGTGGACAGTCTGTTGTTGATCGGTTAGACCATGGAACAGTCCGGTGATATGTACTCTGTTATCAGTAAAGGCCATCGTCAGGACACCATGTGGAGGATGACTCATGTTAGATGTCGTGTTATCAGACTTCGGATTCAGCGTTGCCTGAAAGATCACACAGAAACTGAAACACCAGCACCTTGTCCAAACTGCAGCTGTTAATATACTTATACATGTCAAAGAGAAGAAAGAGCTAAGATGAGCAGACTACACCTGAACTAGTTACATTATGGTTTGTACAGAGATATAAGTAAATCAAATACTGTATCAAATTATACGAAAGCCTAATACCAAAGCCTGCGAGGCGAGGGGGGGGGGGGGGTTTCAAACTGAAAAGACTGAAATTCATATGAAGACTACCAGTCGTAAGTTGACATTTAACCAGTGAAAACCTTACAATGTAATAATAGGGTTCCGGGGCACACAGTCCAGCAGGTTGAACACCTAGGGAGTATGTGGCTTGTGGTCCGACAAACTGGGGGCCATTGAGCCAGCCTTGACCACTGTATGAGTCACTGTGTGGGTAATACACTCCTGGCAGGTATTCCTGTAACACAATCCATTCAACCAATAAAACAGAGGAATAATCAAGAAATGCAATTTCTTCGAAGAGCACAAAAATCTATTCAGATTTATCATTAAAATGGTTCCTTGTAACCTGTTTACCGCAGCAATATAATCTACATGTTTACAGCAGCAAAATGTCCATATCTTTACAGCATCAAAATTGTCTGTATGTTTACACCAGCAACATAGTTTATTTATTCAAACTCTAAGAAAGGAACTCCCAATGTAATCATGTCACTTGCTGAACTATGAATGGACAGTGACCACAAACATGCAAAGATAGGATTGCAAGTCACAGGGTAGTTGTTTTTGTACATGTATGTCTATTACACTAATCTCTCTAATGATTTCGCACATATTAAAACACACTTTAGAAGCCAATTCCAAAGAATGTTCTGTCAATATTTAGCTGTGATTGTTCAGAACTGTTCACAATTGGTCTACTGTACAAGATGTTGGCAAAAGAACATGTCCATCTGTCTAATTTCATAACTTAATTGAGTACATAGCTGGCCTAAAAGTGTTCGAATTATTAGCGAGATATAACCTTAAGCCATAACAATTTTCTGTATAATGTTCTAGTCACTGGCATGACTGGGGAAAAATAGTTTCTCTTTCAAGACAAAGACTGCATAAATTCATTCCATCTCACCTCATTTACAAACTTGATCTCTCCTGTGTACGTCTTCTCCGTTGTGACCACTTTGACATAGAACAGTGAAATCTGAAAGGAACACAAAGCACCAAAATCATATACATGTACATTCGGCCTATCATATCACATTCTCCATGTACATGTATAGTCAAGGTTAAATTTGCTACAAATGTTGCTTCCAATTAATGAAGTTCTGTGTCAGTGGCACTGATGTGTCAAAACTATGGAAACTGCAAGAATTCATCTTCAAATATTGAGATAATGTAGATATCTACACATACACAGTTCCATCAAGCTGATTATATGGGTACACATCTTCATACACAAGACTTCATCTCTGTTTACACTTAGAAGAAGCCTCGATGGTTCTGACCACCTAAAGCATTCAAAACCTGAGGTGTAAATTTCGTCTACAAATCAGAGACGAGGCAATCAGAGTATACCCAACCACTGTTTGTAGGGTGACGTGTTCTTTCAGTAGTTACGCCATTCCTCCTAATATGGTGGTAGGTGTGACCAGATACATAGGACAACCAATCAATGGCCCACTCATACTGCCCATTCCGAAATTTTAATTGATTGAGGTCAATGATTTTTCGTATCTATTTATAAATTCTTGTGAACAGAGCCGGTGGGCTGATATATCTAGGCTAATTCCAAGTGTGAATGGAGAAGTCGACTAGAGTATGAAGATGATTTGTACAAGACTGACAAGAACCCTAGTAAAGATGAATGGACCATTTCTATGGACCTAGACCGGGCACCCTAATTACAGACCGATACTTATAAAGGACAGACCGATACTAAAAACATACAGACCGATACCTATATACCATAGATTACGGTCTCTAGAAAACATAATTGGTGGAATCGATCTACGTATATTGATCTTATATAAACACACCAACCGAACCGGTCCACCAGGCGAGTCCGTCGGTGGAAGGAGCTGGGCGACCCTGGCGGGCGAATCAGCCGTGTGCCGCTCCCCGTAAGGCCTAGCGGTAAGCTGATTGCCACACCGTTTTAAACTTTCAACAGCTTGTTTTCATGACAAAATACTACAAAATACCTATTATGTCTTCTAGAGGCCGTAATCTATGATATATAGGTATCGGTCTGTATGTTTTTAGTCTCGGTCTGTCCTTTATAAGCGTCGGTCTGTATTGGTCTGTATCGGTCTGTACCGGCCTATATTTAGTGCGACCCTCCACTGATAAGTTGGAGATAAGAGAGAGATAGTTAACCTACTGTTAAATGAGCGAGGTAATCTTTATTGATGTTCTGCCAGACTCCTGTAACTGGACCCCCATCTGGTGGATCATCTTCTACAGAGATAGATTTCCTCAGTACAGGGTTTGTGTTATCTCCTATCTGGTATATACCCACTGATGTGATCTGACTGAAGGAGAACAACAACAAACATTACATCATATTCTTTACAACAAACATATTTACTAAAGTCCTAGCCAAGCAGATACGGGATCGAAGAACTTAACCCTAGTCCTGTCAGCCAGTTCTGTAGCTGGTCGACTTCTGTGTGCCATGCTGTCAAGCAGAGCTGAATTGACTAAAAACCGGCGGCTGTCAAGTTGTTGGATTCGATAAATAAATTGAAGTAATGGATGGTATTTGATGGATGATACATCGTTTTGAACCACTGAACATACATTCAGAAAATATTTGGCATTGTACAGCATCAGAAATATTTAGGACTCATAATTTGGCAAAAATAATGTTCTGAAAACTCACGTGTGTAATTTTACCACGTCCGGATTGCTACCGATAGACGGTCTTTTTCTGCTTCATCTCGAATAAATAAACCGTCTAAAATCTTCTAGATGTCATGATACGTATTCCTGGTTACTCTTCGCATAATGGATATCGAAAATTTATTGGATCTTCCACGTAAACAGGTCAATATCCCGTTGTTTACATGACGTTTGGCGAGCTCATTTTCGCCATTGAGTTCAAAAACGTTTCCTTCTCCGCTTGATTCTGTCCAGTGCGCACGCGCACTGACCGATATAAACAGTTCGGCCAATCAGGAAGCCGGGTTTACATCAGGTGATGAGTATTTTCGTGGGAGGTCATTACAGATTCGGAGTGAATGGCATTTTTATCCAATAAAATCGACGTATTTCTACTATGTTCCAGGACTAACCTGTGAGAAAATGAAAGCAGGATTATTGCCCTTCAATTTGATGCCCGGAACATGGATATTTAATGTCTGGTTTTTGTTGTAAAAGCTTGTCAACAAGGTGCATTTTCACGCATTTTGACGAACATTTCGGAAGAAACGGCACTCTGTTTCACATTTGTAGACTATCTTCACACAATCAGATGTCTTTTTTAGTAAATAAACACCAAACTTGCGTGAAATATTTCGTGAAATAATATGTTTTAAATGGTGTGAGCCGTGTCTGGTTCGATTTTTCCCACACGCGGCTCCAAATTGTTTTGAAAGTGGACCAACTTGCAATGGTCACACTGAACGTATATATCCGGAGTCGACACTGGGAACATGACAGTCTGCCAACGGATATATACGGAGTCGACAGGACAAGGGTTAAGATTGACAACTGAATATACCTGGCATGTGATCAAAATATGATTCGGAATGAAACCCAAAGTAGCAAATGTAGAACAAAGACAGGGAAGACTTATTGTTGACACATTGATTGTAGACAAGACTGATTGGTGACAAGACTCCCTGTTGACAGACTTCTCATATTATGCTATCTGTGCAGCTATATGTACATGTATCTGCATATAAATGAACTACCTTGAATACACAAACATATACCTGACACAATTTATAAAGTTATGGTCATACTCAAGACTTTTTGATGGATACCTATTTTGTGCTTTCTAGAGAACATTTATATATAAAATGCAGTACATGTAATTTGGTCTTGAGCATTTGAACATTCGTACTCTTTCTTATAGGAGTCCCAAAATGGCTTTGGATATGGTCATGAAAGTGTGTCCATATGCATAACAAAGCTGCAGTCCTGATGACAAAAAGGACGCCAGGGTCTACAACCTTAATAATCCAACAGATATCATGAATTGTAGATATGAAGTAGCTATGACCAAGATAAACTTTAGAGAGACCTCCTATCTGAAGATGTGAGGATATTCCCAGCCTTCATTCTTAACATTGATGAAGTTAAATCTTATGGATTCACGTGTACACAATAAACATGACAATGGTTATATACCTGATATGTTTTGTTGGGATGAGAAATGTCAAGGAATGGTCGTAATGATCATAAGTAAAATCAGCGATGACTTGACTAGTAATAATGTCTGCCTGTAAAGAGAAGAACCAGGATTATCAATGATTTCAGGATTAGTTTCTGTATGATGGGTAGATTATATATAGGAGAAATTTATCCATTGATCATAATACCAATGAACGAGCCTTTTGCTGCATGATTTCATCATCACCCGGAACTTCATATGTAATCTAATATTCCTTACCAGAAATAAACGAGAAAATTCCCATTTCACATATTTAATGATACATGTAATAAGGCCTCTATGGACTCTCCCATGTTAAATCTGTTAGATTCATGATGTCAAAATAGAGCATGTTGAGAACAGGAAGTTTGAAAGGTGCCCAAAGACAGATAGCTAAAACAGGTAGAGGAAAAGTTAAACCCGTCCATGTGAAATTTTTGTCACGAATATTTAATACGAAGCTGCGCATCTGAAAACCCCTCGGCTCTGGGCGCCAGCCATTCATAATGTATTCAATTTAAAACAAGACTTCAGGAACACCAAGCAGTCAAGTAACAAATATACAGATTATGAAAAATTTTGCCATTAGAAATGGCCTCAAACGTTTCCGTCCAATCAGAGAAACCGGTATTCATTACATAAGTCTGTTGATGCATCGACGATGTATACCAAATTTTACATCGAACATTTGAAAATTATCTGAGATAGAGATCCCTAATGATTTCGCATAAATTAAAGATGGCCGCCCATCCTTCCCACCACTCAGAGAAACTGATGTGGTTATTCATTGCAAGTCTCTTGATACATAGATTCTGTATACCAAGTTTCATATAGAACACTGAAATGGTATCAAAGATAAACATCATTAAAGATTTTGCATAAATTAAAGATGGCCACCAAGGTTTCCGCCCAAGCAGAAAAACCAGAACTGTCTATTGATACATCGATGATGTATACCAAATTTTACATTGAGCACTTGAACCGTATCAGAGATATAGATCATTAATGATTTCGCATAAATTAAAGATGGCCGCCCATCCTTCCCGCCACTCAGAGGAACCGATGTGGTTATTCATTGCAAGTCTCTTGATACATCGATGCTGGATACCAAGTTTCATATAGAACACTGAAATGGTATCAAAGATATATATCATTGAAGATTTTGCATAAATTAAAGATGGCCGCCAAGGTTCCGCCCAATCAGAAACGCCAGAACTGTCATTTATCGTAAGTCTATTGATGCTTCGATGATATATACCAAATTTTACATCGAGCACTCGAACAGTATCAGAGATAGAGATCATTAATGATTTTGCATAAATTAAAGATGGCCGCCCATCCTTCCCGCCACTCAGAGGAACTGATGTGGCTATACATTGCAGATCTCTTGATACATCGATGCTGTATACCAAGTTTCGTATAGAACACTTGAATGGTATCAGAGATATATATCATTGAAGATTTTGCATAAATTAAAGATGGCCGCCAAGGTTTTCACCGAATCAGGGAAACTGGTTTGGTCATTCCTTTGAAGTTTCTTGATGCATCGATGATCTATACCAAGTTTCACACTGAACAGAGAAATGGTACCTAAGATACACAAGATTAATGATTTCGCATAAATTAAATATGGCCGCCAAAGTTTCCAACCAATCAGGTCCAGATTCAATAGGGTTCTGGGTCATGAGCATATGGATGTGCAGTGCAAGTTTGGGGTGCCTAGGGTAAGTCGTTCTAAAGATATCTTGGTAACAAGAAAGCTGTGATGGTTTCGCATAAATTAAAGATGGCCGCCAAAGTTTCTAACCAATCAGGTCCAGATTCAATAGGGTTCTGGGTCACAAGCATACGGATGTGCACTGCAAGTTTGGTGTGCCTAGGGTAAGTCGTTCTGAAGATATCTCGGTAACGAGAAAGGTGTGACGGACAGACGGACAAACGTACATGACGACGACAATACCCTTCGGCCAAATTTTGGCCGAGGGGTAAAAAGTCAAGCTATCAAATGTGAATTCTTGTACTAAGAATTTCTGTTTAAGGCTTTGAACACACACAGCCACTTCTTGAACGATTTTAATCAAATCAAGTTATCCCACTAAATCTGAATTCCGCCTAACTCTAGCTTTTTACAATTAAAGAAATTCTGAAATTTTGATTTTTAAATAAAGTTTGATGAATTGGCGAATCATTCCATATTATAGGTTCAATTTTGGGGAAAAATTTCTTTCATGAAATACATATGTTGAACAGTTTATTTTACCAAACAGTTGGCTTTTCTCCCACCTGTAAAACTCTGTGGACTTCTACTTCTTATGTAGATTCACATGTTTCATGGATATGCTCTCACCTGAAATTTCTCTCTTCGTGTGTATGGCCATCTCCCCAGTAGGTTACTGCTGTAAACTCTACAACTGGCCAAGCCTTCTCCTTTATCAGGCCTAGCAGGACTAGTCGACCTGTAAACATGGTAACACATACATCAAAGTACATGTTAATACTAAACTACTATTACTATCATGAATAAGGTAAAAAGAATCAAGTAATGATGGGAGTTTCTATATATCGTACCTGAATAATGAACATTCTAACCGTTTCAGTTTGACAGGCACCAGGTTAGGGACAGTGGAGGAAAGGGGGCTAAATGTTCATACCAACATGACCAAGGGTCAGAGGTTATGCTACATGTAATTATGAACACAGATGTTTAGAACTTGAAAAAGTTACATGGTTTATGTATGGATGTATAATCACAACTATTCTCATGACTGTTACGGACTGTCCGAACTAGTACTGATCATGATGTAGCAGGTCGAGCTATCTGGCCAACAGGTTCATTCAATATATTCACGTTACATCGTTATATTTTGATTCAAGCATGTTGAAGAAATGTATTGATCAGGAAAACTTGAGAATGACAATTTATGGATCAAACCAGTTAACAATTCCTTACTTAATCTTGATATTGGCACAGCTCACATAAGTTTTACATGTTCCATTGGGCTGCAGGCATGGTAAATCTGAAAGGCAAATGTCCGAATAGTGAACCCTTAGATACAGATACTAAAATACATTTATTGTGTTATATGGTTAAACAATAAACATTAGGGCTGTTCCATTTAAAAAGGTATGGGAACGGAGGAAGGCACTCAATATATTATTCTATGGGTCATAGAAGGAAATTTCCTTCAATCCATGTTACAACATTGGGAAGGCCAATAATTTTTATTTTTTTTTTTCTATTTCAAAGCTGCCTTCCGCCCCTCCCATACCCTTTTAAATGGAACAGGCCTTAGATAAAAGCTACTGAATCAGCATAACAATCTAATAAATAAACAGAGATAATAATTTGATGGTGTGAGGATATAAAATTTATTGGTTATTAGTCAAGTGATTTTGAGATGAATTAAGACAGTATTAGAGGCTGAACTGGGAGGACAAAATGATTGACTTGAACTGGGATCAATCAAGATAAATTTATTGGTATTAATAGGTTATCAAGAAAACATCTTGATGGACTGGATGTGACCCCATGGTGACAATGAATAAATATTGTATACTGGATACAAACTACTAGATACATGTTACTTGTATCGATAAAATGTACATGGCAAAATTCAGGGGTTAAAGTGTAACTGTGGTACTTCTGTAAGTTTACATCATATTCAAGAAAATCTTCTAAATTATAGGATTTATATTCTAATTCTCGTTTTCGACTTTAAATCGAACAATTTCAATGTTATTACAGTGTACAGAGCCACATGCGTGTTGGAACTTGTGACATTATTATGAAGCAATTAATGACATCACAATGCTACAATGTCACCAACTTATTCCATGTCCAACAAACAGTGCAAGGCGCCCACCAGATGACGTTGTTAATGTCATCTGTGAGGTCAAACGGAAGTGGGAAGATTTCTTATGTTTTATTGTTGACAACCTCATCTTGAATATGACGTACATGTACACTTACACAAGTACAAGTATCACAGTTGCACTTTAAGGCCATCTATATGTATCTGTATATATGTTTCACGATGTGTCCGCCATTTCTCCCATGAACTTCATGAATTTGCATATGGTAAACTAAATCTAGAAAATCTATAATCTTGCAGCAAGTAAAGTTTCCTGCAGCCAACCCCACTAAACCTGGCCACCATAGGCAGTCTACTTCACCCACACAACTCCAGCACTCACTCACCTTTGGTACTGTCAACAGTGGTGAATGTAAGTTTGAGGTAACACTGTCTACAGGTTATGTCAGGTATATTTACGTTTACATAATATGTACTCTGTGAACAATGGCCCAGTGGGTAATCATTCTCCTGTAAATAAAACACAGTCACTGAATTCAACATTAATCTTTGTCTCAAAACAAATAAACCTTCTTGTCAGATAGAGAAAACAAAATTTTATGCTAGTGAACATAAATTTAAACTTACTAAACTAGTCATTCCTAGATCGAAGTACTGACTAGGAGTGCCACATTTAGTGAACTTGGATTAGCAGATCACTTTCTTTAACAGCATTTCCTACAAGTATATAAACATTTTGTCCAGGAACCAGAAATAAACTTTAGTTTGACAGTCAGCTGTTTACTGAGTCACCTCTAGTCTGTCACCTGTTAACACTCACCTTACAGTTAGAGCTGACTATCTTGGCCTGGTTATTGTGAGGTATGTGGTTAAGTAGGGTACATGATGTGTCGTTATCATCATGGAGACTGATTTGAAATGATGAATCTGTAAGCAGCAAACATACAGGAATGATCAATGAAGATTTAGGTACTGCACATATTTTCTCATTTAAACATTACAGTATTTTCGTTATTTTGGGATTACACTATCTTAGTCTAGCACAGATTCTAGTGCAGAAAATTGGTCGAGTCCCAAGCTCGGGGAGTTGTTAATTTGTTCAACTTGCAATGTGTCAAAATGGCATCATCATGGATGAGACTGGAGCATCAAACGTGTACCATGGGACAAAGAGTTAAACATGTAACCTCTGGCAGGTCAAACAATCAGCAACTCGCGATTATCAGACTAATAATACCCCTTCAGGAAATCTGGCTTATGCTGGAAAGTCCATTCATTTACCTTTGTGGATAACTGTTTCCTCAAAGTGGACAGTGAAGGGTCCTGGCGTGACCTCCATGATATCAGAGCCATCTATAGGGCCATCACCAAGGCCACATGGACCATTCAGCCGATTCATGGGAAGCTGAAATTGATGAATATTTCAACACATTATAGTATGAAACTATATTTCATCAATATTTCAATATATTAAAGTGTACAAAACGCTATACAGGAATCATTTCTGTTTAGGAAAAGAAAAGAAATTGAACATCCTCGACATATTATTGCTAGTACCATATATAGCTAATGCAAGATTTTGATAGACTCATCTTCACAATACAGAGAGACAGAGGTGGCAGGGATAGAAATGTTTAAAAAAGAATTACTAGCCGCATGTGACCGCTAAAACGATTTCTACTGGTGTCCTCCCAACAGTAGCCTGAACATGCTTAAATAATACACAATAATAATGTTGCTTGTGAGTTTTTTAATGTTGCATAATTATGCAAAAAGCCTAATTAGTTTAATTAATTAGGTCTCTCGTCTCATGCAAAAAGTACCTGTCAGAGACAGATGGACAGGTGTTAATTTCTATTTTGGTTGAATTTTCATGACCATAAATGAGGTAATTGGGACAAAATCGCCAAAAGACTGACAACAGGTGGGAAAATTTGGTTAATCAAATTTTCGAGTATAAACAAAATATTGATCCATTGTTTTGTACTTGGCCCAATTTGGGCTTATTTGTACAATAAAATCATATCATATCATCATATCAAAGGCAACCTTTTGATTTACCAGATGATCCCGTTGGATGAATGAAATAATTTATGTCATAGTCATCATGATCTGGTCAGTGGCCCACTCACTGTTTGAAAATGAAAACTGAGTGCAGCATCGTTTTACTAACTCACACTGTTGGTTAAAACCATACTAACTAATAATTACTACGTTACTATAGTAGCATAGTAATTATATTGTTTGCCATACTTGTACCATTTTACGAGTCGTGCAATAAACGTATTGTATTGTATTGTATAAAAAAAATTGTTTTACCTGGAACCTGGACTGTGACACTTACCTGATAATAAATGCCAGATCGTGGGCTCTGTGGCCGTGGACAGACAAATCTGACGTGTCCATCACTTGGGTTGGTCACAAAGAAAAGCGCCAGGGACCCAAACAGCAGCCTTAACCTCCGTCGATCACCCATAAATGCTCTTATTTAGCGATCAAGACGGGGAAAGGTGCAAAAATGCCGCTCTCTGGACATAACGGAAACAGCGGAGATTGAACAAGTGCGCATGTGTACAGACAGAATCACACGTGCCGTCACGCGTCATTGATCGCTATTTTCAGACTAGACTGCCAATGATCAACTGGACTGCCTTTGATGTTTTATAAACACAGGCCGATATCACACAAGAATAAGCAGAGAGATGTTTAAAATATCTACCGGTAGCCTACGTAGTAGTTTTAACACCTAACATTTTCATATTACATCATCTCAGACATTCCCTATTCCGGGATTTATCCATCGATGTTCCGAACTATATGTATCATATCCAAAAGGTATTTACTAAACTTCTATAATGTGACACATTTAAGATCACCAAACTCTTCGCAAAATTTATTTCTGAGAGTTACATCAACACACTGGCAACTCCTATGTTATGTCCTAGAATTACTACTAAGCCACACTGTTGGTAAAACCATACTAGTTAACTAATAATTACTGCATTGCTATAGTACGGTACCATAGTAATTATATTGTTTTGTTTGCCATACTTGTATCATTTTACGAGTCGTGCAATAAACATATTGTATTGTATTGTATTGTTTTAACAGGAGAAGTCCTTCCAGGTAATAGCACTGGCTGTTAGGTATCTTGTTACTCAGGTTTTCACTTCGTATTACTATTTCTTTTATTCCACTGAACTATTGTGTGTTTGCAAGGGCGTCGGAAGCGGTACGGCAAGTACGGCCAGGGCCGTACCACTTTTGAGCAAAATTTTGAAAAAAAATTCGAAAGAAAGACAGTAAAAAAAAAGGAAAAAAAGGGAAGAAAGAAAGAAGAAGACAAAAAACAAAAACAAACTAGAAATGCAAGCAGTTTTGACAGCTTCCAAGTTAAATAAGACTCTGATCGGTCCAAGCGCCATTGAATTCGTTAGCGGCTTCGAGCACCGGTTAGCCCTCTCGGGACAATTTCGATCGTGCGTGGAAAGTAACATGTACGTTCGTATGCATGATGTCGGTTTGGTGTTCACGTTATTTTATCAACGAAAAAAATTGATTTTCTTCATACGAATTCCGTTTTTCGTATGTCATAGGCCTACACGCTATAGGTTGTTTCTGGCTGCGTGCTATACCTTTACAGGTCCGTACCCGACCTTTTATTTCTAACAATATACGGCCTAACGAGATATGGTTAAAAGAGAAGCTCAATAGCGCCTTGTAAGTTGTATCACCTGAACACATTTTTTGTTGTATATCACCTGAACACAAATGGCGTTTTTTTTTATATAAAAAGCGCTAACGCTTCGAGGGGGTACCACCCTCTCAGGCTCTTCCCCTGCTTGGTCGCTTTGCTCAGTAGTATATAAAGAGTATTTGAAGGTCTTTTGACCTCAGAAATTTGCATATTTTGTGGAGGACACGTGGAGGTCACACGCGACAGCCAATCAGAAGCGCGTATTGTGTCACATGGGGTCATGTGTGGTGGATGGGTGGGTGGTGGGTTTAAGATGGCGGCTGTGGTGGATGGGTGGGTGGTGGGTTTAAGATGGCGGCTGTGGTGGATGGGTGGGTGGTGGGTTTAAGATGGCGGCTGTGGTGGATGGGTGGGTGGTGGGTTTAAGATGGCGGCTGTGGTGGATGGGTGGGTGGTGGGTTTAAGATGGCGGCTGTGGTGGATGGGTGGGTGGTGGGTTTAAGATGGCGGCTGTGGTGGATGGGTGGGTGGTGGGTTTAAGATGGCGGCTGTGGTGGTGGATGGGTGGGTGGTGGGTTTAAGATGGCGGCTGTGAAAGATGTATTCATCCGCGGTGATGCGGTCATGTCTGGCGGTGATTCGGTCGCGGGAAAAACCTTCCGCGGAGAAAAAGTAGTCCCTAGATAAAATGGTCCGATGGGGTCGAGTGAGGTATCCAAGTGAAGCTTATGTGAAGGGGCATCTAATGGGCTGAGTGTGGGGTTGACATATCGGCCTTCTGCGCATGCGCGGTGGCCGAAGGGTATGAAAATAGCCGTTTTGGGAACAACAAGTTTAGTAATGTTTATATAGTTTATTACCCCAATGTTACATCATACCCAGGCTGGGGGGAGCCGCCCTGGGTATGTTTAGTATGTTCACAGCAAAACAAATTGAAATATCAAACACCATGTTTTATTATTTAACACATTGTCACATTAGGTCAAGTGTTTACTGAGCTCAGTCAGCGAGCAGCATGTAGACATAGAGTGTGTGTACGGCATGATATTCATCAGTGCACGGGTGACGCATTCAACCGATGGGGGTGATCGGTCAGCTTGGTCAGGAAAAACGTCACATTGGTTACCCTCTCTACCACCCATTGAATGTTGGGGCGTTGACGATGCGCCCATCTCAAGGCATCCACGGTGTCCAGTATCTCCAGCATCGTCTCTAGTGACCCCCGGTTAATGATGGTGACCGGCTGGTCAAACACATGGTTGTTGGCACTGGGATAATAATAATGTAACTGGTCCGTCTTTTTGTGACGTAAGATGTACCCGAAAGCGACATTCAATGTAAAGGCCGTAGTTTGATCATTGAAGATGGCTTCCACGTAGCTGCGTAGACAGGTGCGGTTGGTCAGTGGGAAATTGTAGATATCTTGAGGGTGGAAACAGTACCGTGTCATGGACCAATGGCGCCGATCGATGTCACTGATTGGATGGTTGTCCTGTAAGAGATCGCTAGGAACATTTATGGGCTCCACCAGAAAATGTTCGATGTTGTCAGGACTCGAAACCGTAACGCTGGGGTCCGGCTGGATATTCAGGCTCTTCTCAACTGTGGGTATAGGCGGGCTCTCCTTCATCGCATCACCAGTGGCGTTCGTCTCCCCGGGCTTATCTTCACTGCATCTCACCTTCCGTGGCTCCTCTTCAGTAGGAAGTTGTCGTTCATGCTCATGGGCATGAATCAACCGTTGGTGTCGCAGCAACTGACTGCGTCGTTTGAAGAGTTGATCACAATCCTCGCATGGACGCTTGGATGGCCCATGAATTGAACGTTCGTGGCACAGTAAAGCATCTTCCCGATTAAATGACCGTGCGCAGGTTATACAAGTATACAGTCCATCGTTGTGGGTGGAGGCCTCGTGGCGTCGTAAATTATCTAGACGAGTAAACTGCTTCTGGCAAGTTGTGCAAGTGAACATCTTGGTGGTTGATAGAGTGTCTGATGAAATGGCAAGGCCGCTTCCCTTTTATAGCACGCTAGCTGGTAATCTATTTTTAGCACACTCTACCCCAAGTCGAGGATCGAGACTGGTGTACTGGTGTACCACTGAGCCGCATTGCGCGCGCGTATGAAGACCCTTATACATACCCAATGCAGGCGCAGACGCGAAGTGCCCGGACGATAGACACGGACGTCACCGATCCGAAAAGACACGGACTTTACCGAAAAGACACGGACTTTACCGAAAATACACGGACTTTAACGAAAAGACACGGACGTACACGAAAAGACGCGAAGGTGAACGCCATTGTGGGAAACCCCCACAGACAGGTCAGTACATGCATTTCTATGTTGTTCACGCATAATAAAAGGATTGATCTGTAATCTGTGTTGTTGTTGTTGTTGTTGCTCCCTTTTTTGGACTAACCCATCAGAATAGTACGTATCACGGACTACACCCGTAGAGCTACATCTGGTCTATAAAACACGTCCCTCTGGATCCCACACCTTCATTTCTACAGAGCCATGGCGGAGATCCAGCCCCATGCGACTCGCATTTTACAGCATGCCACCGCGGTGAATTCATTCACGGGTTACCGAGCAGTGGTCCGGTCCATGTTTGCAGATGGCGATGACAACGAGGGACGACGCCAGATCCTGAACGAGTTCACAGAAGCGGTCCTCCACAGAGTGCACTCGATGGAGAGGCGTGCCATCACTCACCACTACTGGACTATGACAGCCATCCTTGATGCTCGCGCTATGGACCAGGAGCGCTCACGCCGGAACCAGCGCCGGCTGGTTGGCCTCATACTAGTCTGTGCCCTATTGACCCTGGCGCTGTGGTATTGACACTATAAATACGAGGGTCAGACAGAGTGTGTGTCATTCACCGTTCGACATTTGGACCAAGCATGTCACCCGTCCTACGAGCCATTCTGCCCCTTACACCCCGGGTCTATGAAGATAAAGTCACCCTGGTGGAAGACCGTGGAGATATTTGCTGGGCGCCCGCTGAGACCTTATCGAATACGGTGACGCTACCTCGTGACGGCTGGACCAAATTTAAACGGGTGTTGAGCGGCGAGCTCGACGGAAACCTCATCCACATAGACAATGCCATCTACGTATACCGTGCAACCTTCTTCCTACGCCTGGGCCGCTACCAAGATGCTACGCGAGGCTTCACCCTAGACCCCGATCTGTGGTCAGCCTTGGAGAAAGTGGTGCCTATTGTGGACCAGCTGTTTACACCGGACGAGCGATCATCACACCAGTTGGGGTGGGCTCGTGCTATTGAGGACGCGCTGGCTGAACCCCATGAACAACTACATGAACCCGACGACGACGATGCCATTGATTACCCGGCTAGACTCAGTCAGCCCAGTGATATGACCACCTGATCCTTTTGATCTCACGGGGTTCTCCCTATAAATACGAGAGACAGTGAAATGTGGTACCATTCACGTACTGACCATGACGGAGCATATAGTACTGGCGTATTTCAGCTTGACCCCCGAGGTTTTCCTGCACGTGTATGCGGATAAGGTCGATATCATGGAGGAGGTGGGAGACATCTGTGATGCGGACCCTACACAACCGTGCCCGGCTCACATTCGTCTGTCCCGGGAGGGCTGGACCAAATTCAAACGGGTGTTGTCTGGTGAACTGGACGGCGACCTCATCCACTTGTGTCACGATGTGTACATCCGACGCGGCCCTTTCTTTGCTCAATTGGCTCGGCTAGATGGGGGTACAGTGCATTTTACCCTTCACCCTGATCTATGGTCTGCATTGGAAGATGCCGTGGTAGATGTGGATGAAGTGCTTATCAAGCGGTCATCAGACGAGTTGGACTGGTCATTTACCATGGCCACTGTGGAAGTCCACGAAGAAAATCAGAAAGAAACTCCGGCCCAAGATATACCCGTTATAAATAAACGATAGAGCCAGGGTGCATCATCATTGTGTCACCATGAAGCGCTGGGAGAAGGTGCTGGATAACTTATACTACAGTCCCGACAGTCCGGCGGCCTATAGTGCATTGTCGGCTCTCTATCGAGCGGCCAAACCCCAGGGGATACAACGTGCCCAAGTCCGAGATTGGTTAAGAAGACAAGACACCTATACCTTACATCGATCTGTCCGTCGCCATTTTCTACGGAACCGGGTCATCGTGGGAGGAATAGATGCCCAGTGGCAAGCGGATTTGGTCGATATGAGCGCCTTTGCCAAACACAACGATGAGAATCGGTATATCTTGACGTGCATCGATATCCTATCCAAGTATGCGTGGGTGGTACCCATCCGGACGAAAACGGGGGCAAATCTCATAGCGGCGTTCAAAGACATCTTCAAGACCGGGCGCAAACCTTTGTATTTGCAAACCGACGAAGGCACGGAATTCCTCAACAGACCGTTCCAAGCCTTTCTCAAGAAACAGAAGGTGTTTTTCTTCCATACGTACAACGAGACCAAGGCTTCCGTGGTGGAGAGGTTCAACAGGACATTCAAAGGCCGCATGTATAAATATTTCACCTATAAGAATACAAGGCGGTACATCGATGTTCTCCCGAAACTGGTGAGGGGTTACAATCGAGCCTATCATCGGAGTATAGAGAGAGCCCCCATTACCGTGACCCAACGCAATGAAGCCCAAGTCCGGCGTGTCTTGTACCCCAGGCCATCGCAGCGAACGACGAAGGCGGTGTACAAGGTCGGGGACCCTGTACGGATCAGTAAAGTCAAGGGCAAGTTCGAGAAAAGTTACTTGCCCAACTGGAGCGATGAGCACTTCCTGATTAAACGGCGCCTACCCCGACAGCGGCGAGTCTATGAACTGGAAGATCTCCAAGGGGAAACGTTGCTGGGGACGTTTTACGAGACGGAATTACAGCCTGTTGTAAAAACACAGCAAGACTACTACACGGTGGAGCAGATTTTGAAAACGGAACGTCGACGTGGCAAACTGTTTCATTTCGTGAAATGGCAAGGTTGGCCCAGTTCCTTCAATTCCTGGGTCGCGGCCAACCAGGTGAAACGACTATAAAGCCAGACACCACTGCCGTCCTCCTTCATTCCACGTCCGACCACAGTGCTATGGACCAACAGCAGCTGCCTCTGAAGACAGCGTCTCGCAAAACGCGCAAAGCGCAAGTGGTCTTTGGGGTGCTATTGCTAACCCTGCTGAGTGTGTTGTACGGAGGTGTGTTTTACGACGTAGCCTATGTCAGCACGTTACTTAACCAACTGAGAACACCAGGCACCAGCAAAACCGGTCTACAGAGAGCACCAGTCGTATCGAGCCCAGTCACCACCACCACACCCCGCGTACAAGCCACGTCGAGCTCTACACCTACACCAAGTACGCCCACTACGTCTGAACACCCACCGGATTTCATCCCTCACAGTGAACCGACCACCCACGTTGTACCCACCCCCAGCACCATCCCTGACAGTGAACAGACAACGACGACCGACGTTGTACCCACCACCACTCCAGTTCACTCGTACGAAATTTACAAGAGCGGGTTACCACGACAGCGGATACACCTCGAACCATGGATCCCCGTTGGCAGCATCCCTTCACGTGTCTCATCGCAGGACCGACGGGTTCCGGCAAAACGCACTTCGTCCGGAAGCTCCTCGAACACGCCGACAGCATGATCACTCCACCCATTGCCAGAGTCGTGTGGTGTTACGGAGAATGGCAGGAAGCGTATGCAGCAATGCCCCACATCACGTTCGTGGAAGGCCTACCTAACCTGGCCGATTTGGAACCCGACACCTTGGTGGTTCTGGATGATCTCATGGCGGAGACGGATGCGCGGGTCACCCAACTCTTTACCAAAGGCAGCCACCATCGACGGCTCAGCATCATCTACATTGTGCAGAATCTGTTCAGTAAAAACAAAGAACATCGGAACATCAGCTTAAATGCCCACTACCTGGTGGTCTTCAAAACCCGAGAGATACCACTCAACTGCTGCACCTGGCGAGACAGATATATCCCGGCCGCACACCGTTTGCGTTGGAAGCCTTTAAAGATGCCACAACCCCTCAGCACGGGTATATGCTCTTCGACCTCAAGCAAGCCACCCCCGACCACCTTCGACTACGGACCGGCATCTTTCCCGGAGAGACCCACCACGTGTACTTGCAAAAATAATGTAAACACACCCACAGTGGCTCCCCCAGCTGGGGTGTGTGTGTGTTTTGATGATGGGGATAATAAAAAGAATGAATACCACAGCAGGGTTGACTTTGTCTCGTTCTCTGAAGTAGATAAAAAGAGCAGAGTTGTGGGTTCTAGCATTAGTTGTACATGATGTCTGCGCGAGTACGGAAGCACGCTCCCACGCTCCGTGTATTGAAGACGGCCCCACCCGAGTTGGTCCGAACCATTGTACGCGGTGCGGACCCTGACCTTGTACGCTGTCTGTGCGAGATCGGGTACAATCTGTTAAAAGGCAACGTACCACTGACTCCGGCTCAGAAGACCAAGTTGGCCAAGCATAAGACAGGTCTACGAACCCTAGTCCATAAGCGGGTCCCACAAACACAAAAGAAAAAGGTGTTACAGAAAGGCGGCTTTCTCGGGGCCATCTTAGCACCGTTGGCCGCTTCCGTGTTGGGTCCAGTATTGGGTGGACTCTTCGGCCGACAATGAACCACACGAAAAAAATGGTCCTCGTCGAACCTCGGTTGCTTCAAAACCTCCAATCACCCTACCCTGTGCCACCTACGGTGAAGACCATAAACACCCTCGATGGAGAGATGCAACAGATCTTACAGAGACCGGGGTTAAGCGACAGTGAGAAAGTACAACGGTACAATGAGACGCTTCAACGGTACATGACGTTCATGGACCAATACAAAACCCTGTCTACCCCAGCAACAGCACCACCACCACCACCACCACCACCACGTGACAGACCGCCGACCTCAGCACCGTTCCAACAGCCGGGTGAGGTAGCCCCCACAGCCCCACAGTGGGTGGAAGACGAAGTGCTGAAGAGTGTACCTGCCTCGTTCAAGAAACAAGCTGGCCTGGTATTACAACGGATGAAACAGAATCCTAACATGACTTGGAATGATAAAGGCGAACTCCTGGTACAGAATCAGGTGGTCCCCGGCACCCACATGACGGATTTAGTGAATGATCTGATGCGTCAACGCAGATCGCACACCGATCCTCGAGGATGGGAGGTCTTCGCTCAAGGCTTGAAAGACATGCATGTACCACAGGAATTGGTGGGGAACCCCCAGCGCTGGGCCTTTATGCAATCACCGACTCGTGCACCACGACAGATTCCACAACCTTGGGAATCCGACTGGGAACCGGAGTCACCCCCCAAAACTCCTCCACCACCACAACGGGCACCTTCTTTTCAGACCTTTAAAAAACCACCCTTGATCAGGACACCGCACATCTCCAGAGCCGTGACACGTAGCAAGTCAACGCGACGAACACGACGCCGGACACAACCACCCAAGGTCTGGAACACCTATTAAAACCAACAGCAGCAGCAGGACAGCTCAGTCGCCATGTTTTACCTCACCCTACCCAGTAACAGTTCGCTGGATGTGTTTCCTGACAACACCGTGGCCAAGTATGTGACTCAATTACCACAACCGTTGCATTTACCTGGCCGGTGGGAATGTGGACTGGTGGATATTCAGTACCCTTACTCGTGGTACAACGTGCGAGCCAATGAAGTGTGGTACGAGGTGACCTACGAAGGAAAAGACACCCGACTCACTCTCCCTGAAGGCCAATACGATACTCCCAAGGAGTTCATGGGTGGGCTGTCAAGACTGTTGCATTATAAGGCTCTACGGGAGGTCACAAATACTTCAAGACCCATCAAAGCCTATCCCTTCAAGAATCACGTGAACTTCGATTACAACGCACACAACGACAAGGCAGAGCTTATCGTCACCGCCAACGCGAGTGTCGTACTGAGTCCTATCCTACAGCAAATGCTGGGTTTCGATCTACGGACGTTCGCTGGTCCCACCGCCCACCAAGGCGAGATCCCGATGGATATGAAGTCGGGTATGTACGGACTCTACGTCTACTCGGACGTGGTGGACAACCACATCGTGGGCGATATCAACACACCTCTGTTACGGGTGGTGCCCATTAAAAAGTTGTATGGAGATCAAGTCACCCACAGTTTCACCCACATGCTCTTCCTGCCTGTACGACAAACCCACATCAACACGATCACGGTGGATATAAGAGATGACACGGGACGACCGGTGGCATTCGAACGCGGGAAAGTGGTGGTGACACTTCATTTTCGACAAGCACGTGCTCCCCACTTTGTATAATGAAGGTGCCTTACGAGTGCGATGCACGCAGCTATATGGACTATTATGCCCAACAGGCCGGGGGTGGCTTTCCGGTGTTTAGTGGTGCACGCATGCAACGTGGACATGGACTGGGGAACATACTCGGGAGCATCGTCAAAACGTTCCTGCCCTTGGTGACGCGTGGGGTGAAAGCAATCGGCAAACAAGCGGTACGCAGTGGACTGGAAGTGGCCGGTGATGTATTGGGGGTACGGCACCCAAAGAAGCCTTGAAACGGCGGGCCAAAGAAGCGGGAGGCGTCTTGGTGGCCAAAGCACGACGCACCGTAGGGAATAAAAGAGCTGCCCCACCGAGACCACGCACCAGTCGACGACCGACCCAGCGACGACGCACATCGAAGACCCGGGATATCTTTTCTTAAAACATGTCCTTGATCCACGCCGAGTCCTGCCCCTCCACCAACAGTGAATTTGATTTGTGGACCGTGCCGCCCACACAGACCAGTGCCGAACAAGGATTATGGGTGGAGCATCTCCCGCTGTCCAGCATCAACGCAACAGGACCCATCGAGTTCACCATCAGTAATGCGGATACGACCTATGTGGATTTAGCCCATACCTACTTGTATGTGAAAGCCAAGATCGTCAGTGGAGATGGCACCAGAATCGTCGACCAAGCAACGGTGGGCCCGACGAATCTCTGGCTGCACTCGATGTTTCAACAGGTGGATATATTTCTCAGCGACAAACTCATCAGTGACTCGACCAACACGTACCCCTATCGAGCCTACATCGAAACGCTGTTGTCGCATGGGCGAGAGGCTAAAAAATCTCAACTGACAGCCGCTTTATTCTACCAGGACAAAGCCGAGCACATGGGCGCAGAGAACGACAATACGGGATATAGCCAACGGAAGGCTTTGACCGCGAACGGCGTCTCGGTGGATATGATCGGTCGACTGCACGCAGACATGTTCATGCAAGACCGATACCTCTTGAACAAGGTTCCCATCAAAATCCGACTGATACGGGCGCCTCCGACCTTCGCCTTGATGGCCACTAACGTAGAGGCGCATGTAGCTGACTATAAGATTGTCATCGAAGACGCAGTCCTGTATGTCCGAAAAGTGAAACCGAATCCAGCCGTTCAATTGGGACACATGAAAGCCTTGGAAACAAAACCAGCCCAGTACCCTATCCGACGTGTGCAAACCAAAGTGTTCTCTGTGTCTGCTGGAAATATGAGCGCCAACAAAGACAACCTGTTCCTGGGGGAACTACCCAAGCGATTGATCCTGGCCTGTGTGGAAAATACCAGTTTCAGTGGAGCCTACCCAGAGAATCCGTTTGACTTTAAACATTTCGGCATCAATTTTGTGGCCCTGCATGTGGATGGACAACAGGTGCCAGCCACGGCCTTAACCCCGAACTTTGGGCGCGCGAATTTCATTCGAGCCTATCAGAGCCTGTTTACAGCCACCGGTCAAATCAACCAGGACGAAGGGAATTTCATCAGTCGGGCGGACTACGGGAACGGATACACGTTGTTCTGTTTCGATCTGACCCCCACCTTAGAGAACGACCATCAGCTGGCCCTGGCCAAGCAAGGCAATTTACGGTTGGAAATCCACTTTCAACGAGCCCTCCGGAGCACCGTCAATGTGATCTGCTACGCCGAGTTTGACAACATCATTCAAGTGGACAAGGCGCGCAACGTGCTGTGTGACTTCTCCACCTAACATGGATACAGAGCAGATAACCACCGTGCTGGAGAATGACCCAGAGACACGTAGGGTCTTTCAAGGGGTGTTCGCCCGAGATGTGTTCCCATTAGACCGTATGTATCCTGCTGCTTACGTTCTCAACACGGACCCGATGGATCGGCCCGGTGAACATTGGGTGGCCGTGTACTTGACAGAACAGCAGGGCGAATACTTTGACCCGTACGGCCTGCCACCCTTCCATCCCGATTTAACAGACTTCATGGATCAAGGCACAGAGACGTGGTGTTGGAACAGTCAAACGTTGCAAAGCCTGACCAGTAGCGTGTGCGGACAATATTGCTTGTTTTACCTGTACCATCGATGCCGGGGAAGACCCTTATCTACCATCGTACAGATGTTTGACGAGTACCCCAGGCCGAGGACCGCGATGTACTCGTCTATGACTGGGCCGCCCATCATTTCAATGTACAAGCCCCGTTCTGGGCTTAAGTTAATGACAAGCCCCTTGTTCTGGGCTTAAGTTTACAAGCCCCTTGTTCTGGGCTTCAGTTTTCACGTGGTTGTTCTCACGTTGTTGTTGTTCAATGAATAAAAAAAAATGAGATCTCACCAAAAAACCCTGTCTTGTGTGTTTTATTCCTAATGCATCTGAAGATTCAGTGAAACTGAAATCAGTGGTGTAGGATGGGGCCAAAATATCACCCATCAAGGTTAGAATGCAAGCGCACTATAGTAAAAAATAGAGAGCCAATGAAATCAGCCCACAGACCAAGTGCGTGTATTTGGTCTAGGTTTGGAGCGGGCATTTCATTGAGGTACGTGTATACGGTGAGTGAAGAGACTCGTCCAACACGTATAGATTATGACTATAAGTTCTTTGTATTCTCCGAACCTTGCCGAAAGGGAGACCGTTTGACAGGTGACCTTTTTGATCCGCGCGTGCGCACTGCCGGGGATGACGCGCACTTCCGGACAACCCGCGCGCCGCTCGCGCTGGGGGGCGCCGGGGCGGGACCGCGCCGGGAAAAACAAAACCCGGAGGGTTGAACATACGGACGTCTAAGAGGAAACATTAGGAACTCTTCTATGTTTGGAGGTAGTTTTAGTGAAAAACCCGGAAGTGACGTCACAACCCCCACGTGACCTGCGTATATACTCCTGTAAAATAGAGCCGATTTTATTTCTTTGGAGGGGCAAGGTCAATAGGACTTGCGCTTTTTATACTACTAAACTGTGAAGTAGATTACATCTTACATAGGCCTTAAGGCCGTGATATGCATATGAAGTATTCTGGGGCATGGTCAGTACTTCCCAATTTTCCCTTCGTCTACTACTCGCCGATTTTTTATTTTTTTATTTTTTTTTTATTATTATTATTATTATTTATTTATTATTTTTTATTTATTTTTTTTTATTTTTTTCTCCGTTTTATTGTCAAATGCAGGTATTCAAATGATTTGACAAATGATAGCGTACAAACGATGTAAACATAGGGAAAATTATTTGAGAAATTGTAGTTTGTTTCAATCAGCTGGTATGCAAAAGAATCTCATAGCGGCGTTCCAGGACAGCTTCAACACTGGACGCAAATTGTTTCCTGCAAGATAATAAAATAAAAAATAATAAGGGGAGAAAAAAGTCTGCGCAGGTGGGACTCGAACCCAGGTGTTCTCGATCAACAGCTCAATGCGTTTCCATTGAGCCACGACCATGTTGTTGCTTTATAAAGATGTTAACTTCAACCAGAGTTGTATGGTTGGAATAATTCATTTGTTCATTTGAATTAACGTGGTACTACCACGATAAAAAACATGCTAAAAAAAAAATAACCAGGCCCAACCCAAAGATAATATATGCCACCCTACGCTACGTAACTGTTGCTAAAACCATATAAGGGGGTTCCCGGTAAATTTGAACAAATGATGACGTCATGACCGAAATATCAACAACGCAGTTTCCACCGAGGCCGTGTCTTGGCCAAAACCGATAATGTCGGTGTGAATTTCAATGGATGTAGGCGAAATAAACGTAAGCTATCCTTCTATCACACACAAACTCATGTTGGCCGCTCTCAAATTTTCGTACAGGCCTTATTGCGAGAACTTGTGCGAGACGTGTGCACGAAAACTACGTGCGAAATCAGGCCTATTTTCTCATCGCATGGGCGGAAACAACTGCCGATCTAAGGAAAAATATTACCTCAAAGGCAGCAACCGAATTAGCAATGTAAGCCTGAACAATTATATTTTCATCCCTTGAAGACTGTCGAATTACCCACACCACCCCAAATTTATAAGCCGATATTCTATTCTGTGAAAGCTGGATGTGATGAAAACGCACTGAGTCACCCGTGCACTCGCAACAATTCGCAACAGTGTAATGAAATGTGTTCATTTTTTAGGCGCTCATTTTCTACGACCTATACAGCCAACGTGGTTTATTAATATGCACACACATATTTTTTCTTATAGTTCATTGGCTGAACACCCTCTGTTTTACCACACCTACCCCACGTGGGTGTATGGGAGGGAGAAATTCATCTACCGTCACACCCCAGAAACAGAAAACCGCTGGGGTGTCGACACCATGACACCAGGAAGAGCCAGGAAACATGTGTGTGTGTGCCGTTGGCCGAAATCATTAGCTTGATAGTTTAGTGCGTTCATTTCATTCATGTGGTAAACTGAAGACCGGATTTATACCGATGGAAATATCTGTGAATTTCGAAAAAATCCGTGACAAGCCAAGAAACAGAAAACCGCTGGGATGTCGACACCAAACCAGGGAGCATGTGTGTGCCGCTGACCAAAATCATTAGCTTCATAGTTTAGTGCGTTCATTTCATCCATGTGGTATACTGAACACCGGATTTACCGATGGAAATATCTGTGAATTTCGAAAAAATATATATGGAATGAGATTCGTGGTGATACCCATATTTTTTTAGGATACGAATGCATCGTGATGAAGGCTTCATGGTGTGTTATACCCACCTAGGAAAAAAACAGCCCCCAGATATGCATCAAACGCCCGGGAGTATGGAATATAGGTATACATCTGGACTAAACTCTTTTATCAGGTAAGCTAGACTTTAGTACTATACTTGCGTTGAAACCCATGCAGACAACCTATTCAAATTTCAATGCATTGGCAACATAGCGTCGCACGAAATATACGCGCCCCTGTTGACCAGGATTTTTTTATACTCCCACAACAACAGACAATTTGAAGACAATTTTCTAGCGGGGTGTTTTCTTGAACATAATTGCTGTAATATACTCTTCTTTTTGTGGACGCTAAATATAGGGGAGAAAATGGCAACATTGTGACCAAACCATAACAGTTGACAGCTGTAAAAATAGATACCGTGGCATAAAATGAGAGAGAACATTTCAATCTGCCAATTTTCGAGATGAAAATTTTTTCTTGACGAAATAGAAATGAACGCGAATCTATATTCTACAAAACATTTTTTCTTGACGAAATAGAAATGAACGCGAATCTATATTCTACAAAACACTAGAAAATATTAGCGTAGGTGAATTTTTTTAGACTCATTTTAGACTGTTTTGTGCTTTCATCGAAAGTGAAAACACATCTCGAAAAGTGTGTAGCAGTGTCGATATAAATCTTCAACCTAGATGTAAAAATAGATACCGTGGCATAAATTAGAGAGAGCATTTCAGTACACCTCAAAAAAATGAAACCTGGACGGGTATCCTTCATCTCGAGGGGTCGCAAGTTCGATTCTTGCTTTCATTATGTGAGTATGTGTTGGACATGTGATCTTTAAATTTTATTATCACCAGACTAGCTTGAATGTTTTATGAACGCAAAATGTAGGATCGCATCACCGCGGATGAATACATCTTTCACAGCCGCCATCTTAAACCCACCACCCACCCATCCACCACAGCCGCCATCTTAAACCCACCACCCACCCATCCACCACAGCCGCCATCTTAAACCCACCACCCACCCATCCACCACAGCCGCCATCTTAAACCCACCACCCACCCATCCACCACAGCCGCCATCTTAAACCCACCACCCACCCATCCACCACAGCCGCCATCTTAAACCCACCACCCACCCATCCACCACAGCCGCCATCTTAAACCCACCACCCACCCATCCACCACACATGACCCCATGTGACACAATACGCGCTTCTGATTGGCTGTCGCGTGTGACCTCCACGTGTCCTCCACAAAATATGCAAATTTCTGAGGTCAAAAGACCTTCAAATACTCTTTATATACTACTTTGCTCTTTCGCGAATTGGTCCTTCACTCTCTCGCAGACCCGGCGGAGTGCTGGAAATGGGAAATGGGGCGAGGGGTCTAGTAGGGGCGTTAGCTCCCCCTCCTCATAATTCTGCCGCAAGTACTTCGTTCTCCAAGGAATTCCCTGCAAGTAAATGTGATGACGGACGAGGTGGAGGGGTTTTCTCGCATTTTTTTCTTTTTGCGTCCCTTGTCCGTGCGGTAATTTACTGTTAGCAGTCATGGCCAGTTATAAAAACTACGAGAGGCAGCTTTATTATTGCAGAAGTATAGCTAGCTAAATTATGAATGTAGATGTCGTTACTTCTGCAATGAATTTATCAACACCCCATTGCCCATAAGAATTATATCGGTTACGTCTACACAATGTGTCTTAGTTACGGTACTTCAGCATCCAGAATACCACCATCAATTGTGTTTTCATGGTAAAACTGTTAGGATAGAACTAAAAATACACTTCAATTCAGAGTGATTTTGTTCACCAGAAATCCTTCAGAAGGTGTCTCCGGCGATCTAGATCCCAGGGGCTTCCGGGGCCTAGGCGGCCCCTGGACCCTCGCCTAATGTGCTATGATTGTGGCCGTACCACTTTTGATTTGCTTCCGACGCCCCTGGTTTGATATGGTTTCTCGGCCATAACCAATGTGAAATGTGTTAGTGCCAATAAAGAATTGAAATTGTATTAACATTTGCAAATTAAGGAGATAAGAACCACTTCAAAAGAAATTTACATTTTAGTGTAAAAATACAGTTCAGTCGGGAATAATGCCTTTCAATATACGCCAAAACGCGCCATTTCCATTTTTAGAATCCGAAAGATTTTTGGGTGACCTCCACATTGAAACACATAAAACAACCAAAAATACTATAGATTGAGAGAGAGAGGGGGCGGGGGGGGGGGGGTAGGTGCTACCCAGTGAGTGATGATTTGCTTGAAAAATTGGGCTCGTGTCGTCTAGAACTCCCAAGCTTCCGGGGCCGACCCTGGGCCCCCACATGAAGTGCTGAGACAGAAGAATCGGAAAATGCTTCCACAAAATCTGATTAGTTATTCGATGTCGACAACCTATACCGTACGGAGCAACTCAATTTTCATTTTGTCGAAAGGACTTAAAGAAATCTTCAAACATTAGCCTTTTCTTTTTCACATTTTTACATTATTTCCCAAAAGTTTAGCTGCAATATCCTATGCAGTGGTTTATATATTACGGAATGTTCAGTAAGGCTTTCCAGCTCAGTGTTCAATGAACTTATTACTTGCATAAATAGATTGGTACTAGGGTGAAGGACCGAATCTGTAGTATTTTTGCGTGCGCGGCGTAAGTGACGTCACATTTGGGTCAACGGTCATTTTATAAATTAATTTGGTTAAAATCCGAATATCTTCACAACAAATATGTTTACAGCAAACAAATTTATATATTCGGAATCCTTGAGAAATTTGTAAAATTGTCTGCAGGAGAGCTCAGTACCCTTAACGCCTTATCTTTCTATTTGGTGTTGCGTCAACCTTAGGCTATGTTCGTTAGACGTATCCCTAATCCTCATCGAGCAGACCAGGACTGTACCGGCAACATGTCAGGGAACAGCTGTTTGCGCATTTTGATCGCATTTTGGAAGCCCTCGATGGGCGGTTGTCCCATATCCTCTTCCAGGTGACGCTTGGCCTTCATGACTGTGCCTTTCATTTCAAGCAGCAGCAGACTATACTGTTCATAGACCACCATGGCTGTTTTTCTGATGCAGGGGCGCATTTTGATGTAAGTCTATTGCAAGTTGTCCTGTCCAGCATCTTCGATCACTGCAGCGTAACTTTAATAAGTCGTTCTAACGACAGGGGGTATTTGGTAGAACCTTTAACACCCTCTCTTAAAGGGGAACCTAAATGGTTTACGGTCACTTTTGAGAGAAGAAAGTTCTCACAATTCTGATCAAGTAAGATGACGTTTAGAGCATGTTCACATACCCCAAACGGTTGCTGAGATATTGGACTTTGAAGTATAAATCTGATATTCATGGAATTTATTCAAATGAGATTTTGTGATGTCATCAAGTGAACTCATAATAATGAGCTAACTTTTTGCTGGTATATTCACAGATCTAGAAGTATAATCTGTTTGAAATTTATATTATCCATGAGTATTTCTAGCATTCTACAAACTACACGACTTCGTTTTGCAAAAAAAAACCCAATTATTTTTAGAAATACGGCCACCATAACAACTAGTTACTAAGGAGATTATTTCAAAATTATTGCAGGTTATGAAATCTTAATTATTGAATAATCAGTAAAAACGGTCTATGCTATTCATATTCATTTAAAAAATGACTTTAATCATTTAAGTTCCCGAGAACTGGCGGTGGGGGGGGGGAGGAGTGGTGGAACCTCTAAAATAGGCGATGACAGGAGGTATATCACTGATGAAATTCATGCGAATTGTAGAGAGACAGAGAAGTCAGTGTGGTACGGATATCTGTACGCCTGTTTGTAATTTCAATGCGACTGGCGGTGTGTGTGTGGGGGGAGGAGTGGTGGAACCTCTAAAATAGGCGATGACAGGAGGTATATCACTGATGAAATTCATGCGAATTGTAGAGAGACAGAGAAGTCAGTGTGGTACGGATATCTGTACGCCTGTTTGTAATTTCAATGCGACTGGCGGTGTGTGTGTGTGGGGGGGGAGCACCTTCAAAATCCTACATAGGGATTGTCGTATTTATAATTTATCTGAATAGTAAACAGCTAACCGGGAATCGTGATGATAATAGGCCGACCTAATAGGCCGGCGAAGCCGGCCTTAGGTCGGGCTTATTGGTAAGAAATCCAGAAAACAACAACAACAACAATTCAAACATACTGACGATCCCACCTTTTTTCTCAATGTGGGCGGAGCCTGTCGTTCGACGCGTTGTCAACGTAAACGTCATCGACTGGAGGCTGACATGTTTCTCGTCTCGGTGAAACGAGAAAATAAATACTTGCATTCATGTTTACACCTGTGATTTTTTGCTCCTTCTGCAAGGGTCTTTCGAATTTTCAAACGCCGACCTTCGCAGCCGGCCTTAGGATCGGGCTTATTTAAAGAAATCTTATAACGTAGGAAGAGCAAAAGCGTTGTTGTTGTCACCGAAGCACATCCGGGCACTTCGCACAACCATGACTACAAAGAAACGTTCATGAGTTACGGCCCTTGAATTCGTTATGTTCCGCCACACGCAAGTGTTCGCTTTTTGTTGCATTTCTAGTGATAACTTGTGTTTTGGTTTGTTCCAAGGGCTAATAACATTTACACAAGTACCTCAGTCATGTAACAACGAAATTCATTCCACGTTTAGCTCCGCCGAAAACAGAATCTCGAAGCGGATATTTCCCTTCGGCTTCCTATGACTTCATACAAATGTAACGTGTAACAAAGTTGGAATATTAACAAAAAGAAATTGGAGCTTTCTTTATTCTTAATTTCTATAATAAGTCAATAAAGGTGCAAGGATGGTTCAATGGTATTTGAATCAGTGGTTCCAAAGATAAAGTGAACAATGAATTTCCTTGCGTCAAGCACTGATTGATTCTACTCAAACAGGGGGATGAAAATAAGTAAACAATAGCTTTTACATAGGGATAGAAATTACTTTAATAAGGGATCCTGGACTTTGGGGGTGTTAAGTGTAACAGGAATACAGAATAAAAGTTTGACCAAAAAAAAATTAAGCAATAAATGTGCTGATTCAAGTAATTATTTAAATTGGTGATTACATTTTAGAAGCTGAATATTAATATATTTGCCACAAAATATCCAACAATGTCTATTTTGTCTTCATTTTAAACCTAGAAATATTCTGAGTCATCAATTTGAAGTAATACAAATAGAAATATGATCATTAAATTAGTTTTTTTTTTAATTTTAACTTTGTTACAACATTTTTAATAATGCCAAAAAAGCTAATTGAAAACAAGAAAAAAAATCTCCAAATTGTTGTCAATATTTACAGATTTGTACAGTCATAGTACGAAAATATATGGGAAGGCGGAAATATCCACAGGCGAAAATGCCTGAAGGGGAAATGCAGTCACAAAAACATTAGGCCTACCCTGTCATGACTGTAAACAGTGAATAATAGTCTTCGCTGATCTGCAAGGTGGCGTATACAAAACAATTTGTATAACATCAGTAAGTTTCATAACCTTCTTGAAATATATCCTACTTGATTAAAGTTATATCTCACCAATCTGCACTACAGTACTCGCTAAAAAAAGTTGAGTGAAATTTCACTCAAGTAAGCGTGAAAATTGATCCCACTCAATACTTGAGTGAGATTTTCACTCAACTTGAGTTACTTTCCACTGAACTTGAGTTAAATGCACTCAACTTGAGTGACATTCACTCAAGCATAGGTGTGGAAATTGATCCCACTCAAGTTGAGTGAAAAGTAACTCAAGTCTGAGTGAACAGGTTCATTTCACCCAAACTTGAGTGGAACAGTTCACTCAAGTTTTTTAGGGAGTACCGCTATTTCAAGAACGAATTTTTAACAGACCTTTCGGTTCATCAAGATGAATTCCACGAAATTTTTTAACCAAAATGTAATTCCGTCACAGTCATGGTTAGATGTCATTCTAAGGATGTACCATCTTTTATTTGGCCATTTTACTTTCAATCGACAAAACATGTATTTGCCTGATATAAATGAATTTCACTCCTTTGGGTCTCTTCGGGCTGGAATAAAATAAAATTGATAAAATAAAAAAATATCACATCCTCATTCGGTGGTAATACTAACTTCACTGTAAATTCAGTAGCAATATTTTCTTCGTAGAATAATCTAAATCGAATACTTCTCCATTTTATTTATCCATTGACGTAATGTTAAATGCAACATTTTAAGCTGTTGCATCCAACACTTAAAAGTGGTGAAACAACACTTTCTGAATGCTTTCCCTCCTCCAATACTCTAGATGTTAAATGTAACATTTGCCGTCACCGTTTCACCTCAGAATGAATAGGCTTTTAATTTCCCATGGGTGAAGTATAACCAAACGTTTGTACCACTGTATTTCCAGGAATTCAAGAAATCGCAGACAGCATGCACACAGGGAATTGAATATCAATGTTCGAGGTACACAATACACATCCCTGAACTCTTCGAAATCTTGGTTCTTCTTGGTTCTTTTGGTTCTATTCGTACGAAGAAGGCTCTCATTTGCAAATTGTCCGGTAATGAGTGAGTCAGTGAGTTAGTCCATCCGAATCCTTTCTCCGGCAAAATAAGGAGAACCGTTGACATTAGAACCTTGATTTTTGGCATGAACGTGCATTAGGGGACTGTTACCAGCAAGTTCTGACCTACTTTTGATGAAAATTTGACCTACTTAGGTGACCTATAAACCTCTTAATTCCTACTTCGTAGGTCCTGTGACGTTAGTCACACTGTCATGTGTTAAATGTACCAAATTCTGATACACAGATGAAACCAAAATGAAGAACCATATCTACTATTATTACTTTGGCATGCACACACGACTTGTCAAGGTCAATTTTTGTACATTATCTGGAAGAAACTGAATCATGCTCAGTGTCATATAGTTTACATTTCAAATCTGAATCTGTGGGTCATTCCTAAATATCATTACATTATTTTGCAATATGTAATAAATCATTAGGCTCCTTCTACGTCATAGCAATCAACATCTGTAAACATAAGTTTTAATGATGTATTGATTTTCGGACACAGCCACCTGGACCTTTCACCTCAAAATGAATAGGGTTCCTCTTTGTCCCATTGATAAGGTACACTCAAAGTGTGTTACCAATCCCTAACCCAGGGGTGTGATGTAATTTATTTCATGGTAACCCATTTAAAATACCATATTTTTGTGTTTTTATTTTTAGGTTATTTTTATCAGTCTTGATAAATTAATATCTTATCAATGCTCCTCAAGCTATGTACATATCCAAATGAGGGAGCAGATAGGATTTAAGTTTAATTAGAGTGTGGTTCTCCTTAAACACTGTCAAATCAAGTTTGCGGAACCCATTACCATTCACCATAACATCACTTCCCTGATCACCTGGAAATGGAGATATCGCAACTAACAAAAGCTAACAGATGAACAAGATGGAGAGAAGTTGCGATTGTAATATACAACCTCTTATTTTGACGGGCATATAAAATGGTGGGTTTTGTCAGTATATCTGAATTTCTTATCATTAGAGGCTGTTGTCAAAACTTATATAGCATAAGTATGGTGCTCAGACCACCACACCATAGAAAGACACACACGGTGCCACTTTCAAAATAATGTCGTTGCTGAAACTGATTAATGCTATTAAAATTTGGATGACATCCAAAGGACAATGTGCAGGAACATATAGAATAGTGCCAGTTGTGATAACCTCTTCGTCTGACCCTTATACTGGGCCTGTGTAGGGCCTACCAGGTTCTTTCAACTGGTGTGGTTTCTCTCCATGAAAGTGTGTGTGGACAACAGCCTGACAATATCAGCACCAACATGTACAATATATCATCGGGCTATCTTCGCTTCATTCTCATAGCATCAGATTGCATAGCTCCTAAGGTCAAAGTGCACAGACAGCTTTGGAGCAAATTCTGACATAAGGAGAACGTCTCCGCTCTAAACATAGAGAAACCAATCCCAGTGCATTTAATGGAGGCTCGAATTTAACCAATCAGTGCAGTGCTAGTTAGACCACTTGTTATCATAGTCTGCCCAGGGTCTCAAATAATACAGGTAAAATTTTATGGTATATGATGTCAGCCGAGAGGTAGCTGTTTGTAGAGTCATGCTCAGTGTCATATAGGCTACATTTGTAAGTCTGACTGTATAGGTGTTACCTAAAATCGTATATTTTACCAATCAGTCTGATTTGTTTTAGCTTAAAATATAAAATAAATATAGCCTCACCCGTAATATGTAATAAATATAATTTAAAGTAGGCCTGTATTGCTTTGGTAATTCGATGGTCGGCCTACTTTAAATTTTATTTATTTCATATTATGGAAGGTTGTTAGGTCACGGTACCGTAACTAATTTAAGCATCTCGGGCCCGAGATTTAATATACTGGGGACAATATAGTTCTGTTTCACGGGGCATTCTCTTGAGACGAATCGTCAGCTCTTCAAAGGCATGTAAAAGTGTTTGCCGTGGTGTAATCATCAGGTTGGAGCAGGTGGTCAGGTCGCATAGCAACGGACGATACAATGTTGCAATTTTCCGAGCTCCGGTATATATGTTCGACTGGTTCACTGTCATTTGGAAGATCGACTGCACGGTTTTGAGGGCGAAGAGTCATAGAGCAAGCTTCAATGAAGCCCGGCGCACACGAGAGCTATCAGCTTAGCCGACGACCTCAATTGCCTGTCAGCTCAGGGGCTAGCTCTCGTGTGCGGGCAGTTTTTGATGAGTTTTTGGCCTCGCGAGGCCGGGAAAAAAATATCAAACTTGTTTGATAATTTCGCCTCGTGCGGCCAAATCCTCAGCGTTTGCGGTGAGTAGTATATAAAAGCCATATCTGGTCACATTTCACCCGGATGTAGAGGTCATTTGAAGAGGATTTGAGGAGGAGAATGACCAAAAGCTACCTCCAACACAGGAGAGTTCCAATTGTTGGAGGGAATGTATTCAGAATGTATTCATCCGCGGTGATGCGGTCTGGCAGCAGTTTTGGCGGTGATTCGGTCGCGGGAAAAACCTTCCGCGGAGAAAAAGTAGTCCCTAGATAAAATGGTCCGATGGGGTCGAGTGAGGTATCAAAGTGAAGCATTCGTGAAGGGGCATCTGATGGGCTGGGTGTGGGGTTGAAATATCGGCATTCTGCGCATGCGCGGTGGCCGAAGGGTATGAAAATAGTCTTTTTGGAGCTAGGGGAGCCCCTAGTGGACCGATGGGGTCGAGTGAGGTATCAAAGTGAAGCATCCATGAAGGGGCATCTAATGGACTGGGTGTGGGGTTGAATTAGGGTCATTCTGCGCATGCGCGGTGGCCGAAGGGTATGAAAATAGACGTGTTGGAGCTAGGGGAGCCCCTAATGGACCGATGGGGTCGAGTGAGGTATCAAAGTGAAGCATTCGTGAAGAGGCATCTGATGGGCTGGGTGTGGGGTTGAAATATCGGCATTCTGCGCATGCGCGGTGGTCAAAGGGTATGGAAATAGACGTTTTGGAGCTAGGGGAGCCCCTAGTGGACCAATGGGGTCGAGTGAGGTATCAAAGTGAAGCATTCGTGAAGGGGCATCTGATAGGTTGGGTGTGCGGTAGGAATATCATTCTGCGCATGCGCAGACGCAATGCGGAGCTCTCGTCCAATCAGAAGCGAGTATTTCAAATCCGTCACAGAGCTCTCGCCCAAGCAGAAGCGAGTATTTTGACCCGGTGCATTATGGGACATATCCAAGATGGCGGCACGTATGTTCAAGATGGCGGCACATCCGGTGTCGAAAACTGGCCATTTCGTCGGAATGTGGCCACCTAGTGTCGAAAACTGGACCCTGTATGGGTCCCGCTAGACGTTTTGGAGCTAGGGAAGCCACTAATGGCTCGATGGAGTTGTATGAGGTATCAAAGTGAAGCATTCGTGAAGGGGCATCTGATGGACTGGGTGTGGGGCTGAAATATCGGCATTCTGCGCATGCGCGGTGGTCAAAGGGTATGAAAATAGACGTTTTGGAGCTAGGGGAGCCCCTAATGGTCCAATGGGGTGATATGAGGTATCAAAGTGAAGCATTCGTGAAGGGCAATGAGATGGGCTGGGTGTGGGGTTGAAATATCGGCATTCTGCGCATGCGCGGTGGCCAAAGGGTATAGAAAATAGACGTTTTGAGAGCTAGGGGAGTCCCTAATGGGCCGATGGAGTTGAGTGAGGTATCAAAGTGAAGCCTAGGTGAGGGGGCATCTGATGGGCTGGGTGGCTGCATGTAAAAATTTTCCTGAAAAAAAAACACGGACTTTATCGAAAAATCCGGGAAAATACCTATATGGGGTATGGGGGGTATATAGGTCGCCGGGCTTAACGGGGCTTGCCTATCAATAGAGTTATCTCTCCCTAGTTCCAGGGTGGGTGTATGTAAATTTTTTCCTGAAAAAATACGGAACACGGACTTTATTCTAAATTACGTGAAAATGCCTATATGGGGTATGGGGGGTATAGGACCAATGTTTGTCCCCCTGGGAAACCTACTTCTCGACATTTGCGGTAGGGTTGTTTGGATTTGTTTTTCACGTCTCGTCAAGACAAACATGATAGGAAGTGTCCCTGAGCGAATCGGTGAAATTTTTGAAAAAGTACGATATAGCCCCATATAGTCCCATACTGGGGGTATAGGACCAATGTTTGTCCCCCTGGGAAACCTACTTCTAGACATTTGCGGTAGGGTTGTTTGGATTTGTTTTTCACGTCTCGTCATTTAGAACACGATAGGAAGCGTCCCGGAGCGAAACGGTGAAATTTTTGAAAAAAGTCACCGAGGCCTGGGTAGGCCCATAGGCCTATACTGCATGGCTATGGGTGTATAGGGCCATACGGGGTGGACATGTTGGAGTCTAGGGGGCCACCAATGGTCCAATGGGGTCGAGTGAGGTGTTATGTTGAAGCTCTCGTGGAGGAGCACTTGGCTACACTAATGGTTCGTCCGTGTTCAATAGTCTGCGCATGCGCAGACTGGCCCGTAGTATAGAAAGCAGGCATTTTGGGGGGTATGTTTGTGTGTGTTTGGGTTAGAGATGGGCTATTCACGGTTCGAATGGGTCGTGTGATGTATCCATGTGAAGCCTATGTGAGGGAGCCTCTGATGGCGTGGGTGTGGGGTTGAAATATCGTCATTCTGCGCATGCGCAGCCTGGCCGTAGTATGGAAATAGACGTTATTGGGGTCTAGCCGAGCCCCTCATGGGCCTATTGGGTCGAGTGAGGTATCCATGTGAAGGCTAGATGTGGGGGCTAGACTAATTATATATTCTGTATTATGCAATCGGATAGCGGTTGTCGTGAATAACAACAAGTTCAGCAATGTTTATATAGTTTATTATCCCCAATGTTACATCATACCCAGGCAGGGGGAGCCGCCCTGGGTATGTTCAGTATGTTCACAGCAAAACAATTTGAAATATCAAACACCATGTTTTATTATTTAACGCACCGTCACATTAGGTAAAAGTGTTTACTGAGCTCAAGTCAACGATCAGCATGTAGACATAGAGAGTATGTGCGGCATCTTATGGTATTCATCAGTGCGCGGGTGACGCATTCAACCGATGGCGGTGGTCGGTCAGCTTGGTAAGGAAAAACGTGACATTGGTTACCCTCTCTACCACCCATTGTATGTTGGGGCGTTGACGATATGCCCATCTCAAGGGTTCCACGGTGTCCAGTATCTCCAGCATCGTCTCTAGTGACCTCCGGTTAATGATGGTGAACAGCTGGTCAGACACATAGATATTATTGCCGGGATAATAATACCGTAACTGGCCCGTCTTTTTGTGACGTAAGATGTACCCGAAAGCGACATTCAATTTGAAGGCCGTAGTTTGATCTTTGAAGATGGCTTCCACGTAGCTGCGTAGACGGGTGCGGTTGGTCAGTGGAAAATTGTAAATATCTTGAATAGGGCCATGAGGGTGGAAACAATGCCGTGTCATGGACCAATGGCGCCGATCGATGTCACTCACTGGATGGTTTGTCCTGTAAGAGATCGCCCAGAAAATGTTCGATGTTGTCAGGCGTATGACTCGAAACTGTAACGCTGGGGTCCGGCTGGATATCCAGGCTCTTCTGAACTGTGGGTATAGGCGGGCTCTCCTTCATCGCATCACCATTGGCGTTCGTCTCCCCGGGCTTATCTTCACTGGGTCTGACCTTCCGCGGCTCCTCTTCAGTAGGAAGTTGTCGCTCAAACCGTAGAGACGGACCATGAATCAAACGCTGATGCCGTCTTAACTGACTGCGTCGTTTGAAGGGTTGACCACAATCCTCGCATGGACGCTTGGGTGGCCCATGAATTGAACGTTCGTGGCGCAGTAACTGATCCTCCCGATTAAATGACCCTGCGCAGGTTATACAAGTATACCGTGCATCGTTGTGCGTGGAGGCTTCGTGGCGTCGTAAATTATCTGGACGAGTAAACTGCCTCTGACAAGTTGTGCAAGTGAACATCTTGGTGGAATCGCCCAGAAAATGTTCGATGTTGTCAGGCGTATGACTCTGTACCGGGCCATGAATCAACCGTTGGTGTCGCAGCAACTGACTGCGTCGTTTGAAGAGTTGACCACAATCCTCGCATGGACGCTTGGGTGGCCCATGAATTGAACGTTCGTGGCGCAGTAAATCATCCTCCCGATTAAATGACCGTGCGCAGGTTATACAAGTATACAGCCCATCGTTGTGGGTGGAGGCCTCGTGGCGTCGTAAATTATCAAGACGAGTAAACTGCTTCTGGCAAGTTGTGCAAATGAACATCTTGGTGGTTGACAGAGTGTCTGATGAAACGGCAAGGCCGCTTCCCTTTTATAGCACGCTAGCTGGTGATCTATTTTTAGCACACTCAGTTCAACTGCCTACCGGATGTAGGCGCACACGTCAGCGACAAGATCCCGGATGTACAAGAACCCGAATGTACCCGGATGTAAAAGTCCCCGGATGTAAAAGTGCCCGGATGTAAAAGTGCCCGGATGTTCAATTCACTTCGCCCACTGGAAAATTTCATCTCTCCTCATGCAAAGATCACATCCGGCCAAGGATACACCTTCAAGGCAGGTCAGGCATAGCTGGCGATGGTAGCGGAGATCTCCGGGCTCTCCCCTGGTTGAGCTATAACCCGCACTGAAGAAATCATCTATCATTTCCATAGTTATGGGCGGGTATGTTTTGGTAACTCGTTTGGGGAGTCGAGCGGGAACCGACACCTTTTCGTCAATCTTCAACGATTGCTCGTCTGCCTTGGAATTGGCTGGATTTTCCATATGGTTGGGTCTGGTTGGTGTAGAGATGGACCATCCGCGTTGCGAATGCGTCATGGGAGGTGTCATGTTGTAGCTCTCGGAGTATAGACCCAAATTTGAGAGATATTTACAGCATCTGCGACGTCATCAGTACGAGTAGTAGCGAAAGTGGGCATTTTTTAGCAGTGGAGGATGTTATTTGGTGTAGAGATGGACCATCCGCGGTCCAAATGGACCGTGTGAGGTGTCATCTTGTAGCAACGCCCATCAACACCATTCTTAATGCTTCAACTCCCTGGTGAAATAGCTCAGAAGCTCTGATATTCCATGGAATTGTCACTAATTCTTCGAAATGCAGTGACGCCCGTCGACGCCCGTCGACGCCCGTCGTTACACCTTAACACTCTAACATAACGCCATGATATAGACCGGAGAGAGAACAACAACAGCAACAACAACAAGGATGACACATGAGAGAACAACAACAACAAGAATTTTTTTTTCATATAGTTTATTCGCCCCAATGTTACATTATACCCACGCTGGGGGAGCCGCGTTGGGTATATTTACAATTCAAGAAGATTCTTGTCCAATCCAGGCCACCATTTGCATCTGTCATATTCGTTCCTGTCCGTTAGATGTATTCTCGGCTACTCTTGTCCAATCAGAAGTCGCCATTTCAGAAAGTTCCATCTTCGGCTATGTTCGCTCTGAACCGTTTTGTTCTAATCGTCATCGGGCAGGCCAGGATACCGTTGAGGAAACATATCCTCAGATAGTTGTTTGCGCATTCTGAGTATCTATCAGTGCATGGGTGAATACTTTCATCGGATGGGGGTGGTGGGTCAGTTTAACCACGAAGAACGTAACATTGGTGACCCTCTCCACTATCCACTTGGTGTTGGGACGCTGTTCATAGGCCCATTCCAAGGGATCCACAGTGTCAAGTTGGGCCAGCATCGTCTCTAGCGACGCCCGATTGGTGATTGTGAAAGGATGGTCGTACACTGGGTTGATGGCACTGGAATAGAAATAGCACAATTCACGCGTCATCTTATGGCATAAGATGTACCCAAATGCTACATTTAATGTGAAGGACGTGGGTTGGTCATTGAAGATGGCTTCCACGTAGCTGCGTAGACGGGCGAGGTCGGTCAGTCGGAAATTGTACAAGTTCAATATAGGGCGATGACGGTGGAAGCAGTGTCGGATCATGGACCAATGGCGTCGATACATCTCACTCACTGGATGATCTTCGGGTAAGAGATCGCTGGGAACATCCACCGCATCTTCCAGAAAATGTTCGTTGTTGTCAGCCGTATGACTGGAAACAGTAATGCTAGGGACCGGCTGGATATCTAGGCTCTTCTGAGCTGTGGGTATAGGCGGGCTCTCCGTGATCGCATCACCAGTGGCATTCTTCTCCCCGGGTTCATCTTCAGTGGATCTGTCCCTCTGGGTGCCTCTTTAGTGGAAAGTTGTCCCTCATGCCGTGGTGACGGACCATGAATCAAACGCTCATGCCGTTTTAACTGACTGGGTCGTCTGAAGAGTTGACCGCATTCTTCGCATGGACGCTTGGGTGGCCCATGAATTGAACGTTCATGGCGCTGTAAATGATCTGGGCGCTGAAACGACAGTGTAGGCCTACATATCGTACAGCTATACCGGGCGGTTCCATCTTGCTTGGTAGCCTCATGGCGGCGCAAGTCGTGTCGGCGAGTGAAAGATTTCGAGCACGTAGTACAAGTGAACATCTTGGTGGTTGACAGAGTGTCTGATGAAACGGCCAGGCCGTTTCCTTTTTATAGCAAGCTAGCTGTTGATTTATTTTTAGCACAATCAGTTCAACTTGGACGTCAGCGACAAGAACCCGGATGTAGGCGTGTGTGTATGTGTGTGCTTGCGAGTGTGTTTCTTGGATCGGAGCTCTTGGAGCTCAAAGCCTGTGGAGCTCAGAGCTCGGAAGTGACATTTGCATATGCCCTCTGTGAGGTCACTTCCGCTTCCGTTCACGTGACCGGAACTGACGCGCGCGGTGTAAAGGTTTCCACCGCGGTGGAAACCTTTACACCGCGCGCGCCGGGGTCAAAGGTCAGTTCCGGTCACGTGAACCAGGGGAGAGCCCGGAGATCTCCGCTACCATCGCCAGCTATGCCTGACCTGCCTTGAAGGTGTATCCTTGGCCGGATGTGATCTTTGCATGAGGAGAGATGAAATTTTCCAGTGGGCGAAGTGAATTGAACATCCGGGCACTTTTACATCCGGGGACTTTTACATCCGGGTACATTCGGGTTCTTGTACATCCGGGATCTTGTCGCTGACGTGTGCGCCTACATCCGGTAGGCAGTTGAACTGAGTGTGCTAAAAATAGATCACCAGCTAGCGTGCTATAAAAGGGAAGCGGCCTTGCTGTTTCATCAGACACTCTGTCAACCACCAAGATGTTCACTTGCACAACTTGCCAGAAGCAGTTTACTCGTCTAGATAATTTACGACGCCACGAGGCCTCCACCCACAACGATGCACGGTATACTTGTATAACCGGCGCACGGTCATTTAATCGGGAGGATGATTTACTGCGCCACGAACGTTCAATTCATGGGCCACCCAAGCGTCCATGCGAG
>JAVTVY010007244.1:0-42982 GCA_036873755.1 Hanleya hanleyi | reverse complement strand
TGCGTCTGCAGCATGCAAGTTCTGTGGTTCCACGTCCTTCGTCTCCATTTCCAGATTGGGAGGGGAGAATCCTACGGATTCTGGCTGGAGACTACCATTTGGTACTCACGCCAGTCCTCATCCGATGAGTCACTGGAAACACAACCCGAAACAATGACCGGAAGATGCCCTGCAGAGCGCCCCTTTTTGTTCGCTGAGCGATATCCTGCTACATCTTCCCCACATTCGAGTGGTATATCATTGCAGGGCAGGAGAAGATGTCTATGGATGACACGTGTTCCTCCCTTACCTCTTTCGAATTTAGTCATGTACACTGGGCTTCAGCCAGCCTTTTCATGACGGTGCAGATAGTGCCTTCCCAGTAATGCAAGAGATCTTGCCCATTTGCCATAGGGGCGCTTTCCCAAACATGCATTAAGGGCTGCCTACTATGTGGCCACCTCATATGCCTGTCTAATCTATTTACTCCAAGTCTCCACATACTCACTCTTGCTGCGATCCGTCGTTTCTGATCCTGATCCAAACAGCAAGTCAATTAATAAAACAGGATGTCTACCAAACAGGAGAAAGAAGGGAGAAAATCCAGTAGACGAATTCTTAGTGCAGCTGTATGCATGCGTAACTTTATTCAGGTGGTCTTTCCAAGAGGCCTTAGTCTCTCTGGGCAGTGTACGCAGCATAGACAGAAGGGTTCGATTAAACCTCTCCACTTGTCCATCTCCTTCTGGGTGGTAACGTGTTGTCCTAGGAAGGGTTATGCCACAGCGCTTCTGAAATTCCTGAAACAACCTATTTTCAAATTCGCGGCCTTAATGACGGTATAAGCGCTGAGAAACCCCGACCCTCGGAATAAAATCGCAGAACAGATGGCCAGCTGCAGCTCCAAATTCCAGTTTCCCGGAGAGCAGATTGTAGTTTGCATCAGCAGTGGTCATGGTGCAGGATTCATAGGCAATGAGTCTCAAGGTACCTTGGTCATCCTCTTGGCATAAGACGGCTTGGTCATCCTCTTGGCATAAGACGGCTTCGAGCCCCTTCGCCCAAGCATCATTATGTAGAACAAAGGATCGAGTAAAGTCCGGATATGCCATAACTGGACAATCACAGAGCATGTCGACTAGATCATCCAGCTGTGATTGATGGGCTGATGTCCATTCTATTTTCTTCTTCGCTCTTTTGTCCCTACCCTACGCTTACATGGTTTGCCATTCCTAGTGCTTCCTGGCACTTCCTTGGTCTTCGGCAAGTCGTATAGCATCTTCGATCGACGGGAAATTTCAATGACCTACCGGCGGTAGTACCCGATAAAACCCGTAAACTTCCTCAACTCTCTCACTGTAGATGGTGACTTCTGTTTCAGGGTTTGTACTGCTTCTCTATCGGTCGGATTCATTGCATATCCTTTGGAACTCACCAGGTGACCGAGGTACCGAACTTTCCCCCTGAATATTTAACACTTCTGGGGTTTCAATTTCGCTCCAGCAGCAGCCAGTCGTCTGAACACAGTTCTGACATCTTTTATATGCTGACCAAATGTGGAGCTGTACGCGATTACGTCGTCGAGATGGGACAGACAGAGTTCAAATCGAATACCTTCTAATACATCATCCATACATCTTTGGAACGCGCCAGGAACTCCTAAGATCCCGAATGGCGCACGTATCCATTGGTAAAGGCCCCATGGCGCGATGAAAGCTGTATAAGGCCTACATTCCTCTTTCACGTAATCTTGGTGGTAGGCCTTCTCTTGGTCGAGCACCGAAAACCATCTGTTCCCCCGAGACTGTGCACCGCATCATGGATCCGGTCTATGGGCTGGCGATCCGGAACAGTTTTACAATTCAGGAGGCGATAGTCAATGCACAAAGGTAATGTTCCGTCTCGCTTCCGCACTGCCACCAGCAGAGTCGAATACGGTGAGTGCGACTTGACTATCCAACCTCTACGAATAAGGTCTAACAGATACTCTTCAACTTCTCTATACAGGGACCGAGGAATGGCATTTTAGCTGCGCTGGACTGGTGTCTGGTCAACCAGCTTGATGTCCATTTGTAAGCTTGGTATATTGCCAAATTCTCCCTCTCTGACAAATGACGTATTTTCTTCACGCAACATCTGCTGCACCACCAACTTCATGTCAGAAGTCAGAAGTGACTTATCCAAGTCGACTGGTGGGCACCAACCAGGGTCAGCATGTGGCTCGACTGTACTACTCTCATCAGCTTCCATACTACTGGACTGAGGCGGGCTACTCACCTGTACTGGCATGGGGGTCGCCGATGGAACTCTAATTATTGAGCCGAGAACCATTTTTGCCCGTAACTTAACATCAAGTTGCATAGTGTTCACCACTTTTACCTGGATGGAATACTGTTTTCCTGTACTCAAACTTACCACAGATTCCAGGAACTCCAACCCTCTTGGCCAGGGGACCTAAACATTTGGCTCGAATAGTACCATGGATCCACTAACCTAGAGACCAGTCCGAACAAAACACTTGACATCAGCAGTTTGTCCACTATGGAGTGTTATCTCCTGCCAACCTTATATGGACTTGACTCAGTATGCTGAGTTTGTCTTCTTTGAGGAGATTTGCAACAGCCCTAGCTCCACCCTGGACAACTTTAGAAAAGGATTCCTGAACTACTCTGACAGCAGATTCCGTCTCTCAGTTTTGCTAACATTATCTAAATAATGTTCTATAACATTGTAACAAACTATTACATGGTTGACACGGCTATTGAGGAGACTAAAAATGGTACTGTTAAACTGTGAGGTGTTGCCTTCCAATAATTGGAGGGTAATTTCCACCCACCCATCCAATGGTATGGCCGAACCGTTCGCAGCAAGGATGTTTAGTGATGTTTTCTCACCAAACAATTCATCAAGAGGCCTGATATGTGACATACAGTTATGTGTTACAATCCATTCCCGAGGTATAATGCACACCTGTGCGTCCGTATACCACAATACCACACTCTTTATCTCATTTAACATGCATGTCGTAGTACATTCTCGACCTACTGCTTTAACCAGTCTGGTTTGCTGTTGTAGAGAAAGAGATGTTCCCTTCCCATTTAACTCTTCCACAGTCCAGTGTTTACAGTCTTCTTAGAGACTGTTTGTTTTGCCTCACACAACATTTTATGTTCATTCCAGTGGACTCTCTGACAACCTTTATCGCAATAGCTGTCAGTTTTGCAACCACTACAGGATAGAGTCTGAATGAAATGTTCACCACAGTAATGTGACGTTTTTTCATTATTATTTATCATAGGTAGTCCCGCATTTATGGTCAGTACTCGTTTCCCTGGTTCTTCTTGTTTCACCGAATCTTGCAGCCACCTATGTAGTGTTCCGAACTCCCACAAAAATAACAGTGGGGGCAGCGATCGCCATTTTGTTGCCAAACACCGGCCTCTTCCAACACATGGCCGCTTATTTTCACCAGACTCCCCAGCCACAGTCTGTTTCAGCTGTAGGGTTTCTTTAAGCGAATTAACTTCAGCTCGTAGCTCCGATCGGAGCTCTGTGACAAGATTCTGGGATCTCGGGTCCTCACGCGGTGGAGAAACTGCGCTCCCACTGACATCGACTTCACGTACGCGTTTTACAAAGTTCAAGTATTTTAGTCTTTCAGTTTCTGTTGAGACGACATTGTTAATCGCTTGAATTATATCTTCATCTCGCGGGTTAGTCTACAATGTCTCCGTCCGTTCCTGCGATATTGTTGTATCTCCGAGACCAGTTCGTATTGTGCGATAAGTCATTTTGTCTATTAAGGCTGGGTCGAATCCAAAGCCTTCCCCTTCGTCACGGGCGACGAGGGCTACCATTTGTTTCAGATCAAGACCCCTGTAGACAAAATCTTGAGATTTTTCTGTTGGTCGTTGGGTTGCATTGCTCAACTCCAAATACAGCTCTGCTCCAGACTTTTTGTTATAGAATGAGCGTAAATGTTGACGAAGTGTGAATAGAGTAAGGTGACGGTTGCCACCGAAATAATTCTTCAGCTCTTGTCCTGCCTGTATGGCATTTATAACTGCATCAACTATTTCAGTTTCAGAATAACCCTTTGACAAACCGCCATCAATTTGCCGCGTAATATTCATAAATGTGATACACGATCCTCCACCAATTTGTCCCAAGATCTCAAAATCTTTCTGAAACAGGCGTGTTGGCGGTGGTGGACATTCTGAAGTCTTCAACTGTGCCAACAGATTTATCATGACCGCTTTACGTCCCTCTTCTTCCCTCAACACATGCTCCCCGATGTACTTCTCGACAGCTGTTGGAAGTGAAGCTTTAGATTTTGTAGGACTTTTATAAGTAATCTTCAGCTTTTGAATCAGCTGGTTCAGTTTTTCCTCAGACTGCAGTAGAGCAGCGTTTTAATTTCCAGCTCTACAGCATCACACTCACGTCACACCACACCAGCGTCCTGTAATACAAGCAATATCCTGGCAAGCTCGCCAAATGTAAAGCTTCGATAGCCTCAGATTCACCTTAACGAGGTGGATGGTGAACTGAAAATGGATGAAACGAGGGAGATAAATTAAAGCTTGGACACGTTTGTTTATTCCGAGAGAGCAGTGACGTGGCGATATAATAATAATAAATCAATTCATCGCGAGTATTAATAGTGAAATGGTTTACAATGGATAATCAATCCAATTTGTAATCTCGAACATGGACTTGGCAACATTTATTATTTATCCAGGAACAACTTGGCTTATTTAATAATAATGACATCATATGCTTATTTAATAATGATGACATCACATTGATTGACTATTTCATTCCTAATAAAATATCGTGAAATCTCAGTTCCCATGTCTGTAATTACTTCATAATAAAATGCCACTCGCTAAACACTTGCATAGTTCCGTATTCTATTGTGTTATCAAAAAGTGACTCAAATTGAAATGTGTTATCTATTCCATGTCATCCTGACAGTACAAATGTAGTATGATTTCAAGACTAGTAATATTTAATAATTATCTGCTTAATTATATTTAATTCAGATCGAATAATAAATTGAATGATGTGTCTGATTAGTTTCAATTAATCAACTAATTACTAAATTACTAATCACTAAAATGATGATTATCAAATCTTAAAAATAGAACATTAACCTCATCCTGTTTCACCCGTTAATTCAGTGCATATATCACCAGTAATAATATCAAATGATCTCCTATAATGTAATTTGCCTCAAAGAATTGTTTTCCCTGATCATGCTAAAGTTGAACATATATGATCTTTCTGATAATAGACATCACAAAGACTAGAGCTGGAAAATTGGGTTTAGTCGGTAAGAGTTGTTCCCCTTTAATCATCTTCCGCCAACATGGAAAATGAAAGTACATATCTATGAGGGAACAACTGCGTGCTTTTAGTTCATATCATTCACACCCGATAACTGTTATGTTCGTCTGCCACTAATATGGGTTCATTCACAGGCCACTAAAGGCCTTACTTCATGGTCTAGGTTAGTTGCATATTCAAAATATATAATGTTTGAGGTATGACACACATTCTGCTTTCGGAGAACACATGGCGACAAGGTCTACCATACTGATTGCACTGATTACTATTACCGAGGATCCTCTTACCTGAAAATAGATGAGACGAGGGAGCTAAATTACAGCTTGAACAAGTTTACTTATTCCGGGAAAGCACTGACGAGCTCCACCTGGCGGTCACCTCAGAACACACCCGAATTGCCGAACAGAGTAGCCCCCCATAAACCGTCTCAGTTCCCTAAACTACGTGTTCTATAGAGCTATATCACTAAACTATACTAAGACAGTGTAATCCGAAAATACTGGTATACGATTACTTTCTAAGTGACAAAAAATATCTTCCATTGTATTCTGCTATTGGAGCTATGTCATTTCGACCATCACAGAGGTACTGTATGTTCGCTTTCAAGGTTACCGGTCTGCTACCTCCTATTTTTGTGGGAGGTCCGTTGGCCGAATGGTTCAGATCCCCAACATATTGTGCTGGCGCTTAGGTGCCTTACTCTGGGGGTGGCTGGTCTGAATCCCGCTCGGGATTCGACCAATTTTCTGCACTAGAATATGTTCTATAATAAGACAGTGTAATCCCAAAATAACTAAAATACTGTTATGCGATCAATTTCTGAATGACAAAAATGTATTCCTATGTTCCATACTTTTCTAAGGCGGCTGTCTCCAACTCTCTGGGCTCTTGTTGTTCAAGATTTTGAAATGGACAATATTTTCGTATTTTAAAAACACATTTTTCTCTCCAATCTCGTTTTATATGCAAATGATAATTGATCGAAGAATTCTGCATGTGGAATGTTTCAAAACTGTTATATTTGTCACAGAAGAAGGGGACCAACATATAGAGAGAAAGGGAATTCCGTGTCCCATTTCACGCTCCATACATGTACTCCCGGAACCAACACAACACCATGTATCCGTGAATTAAAGAATAGCTCTGCATGTACTTGGAGCTATATGTAACTTATGCCTTCGTTTCATTTCTATTTCATCGCTGAGAGTATATAGTAATTAACACGACAATTCATTTGAACATCGAGTGACTTATTGAACAATTTTAGGTCTGCTTCTCTCTGTAGTTTGTATACAAACGTTTGTGTAACAGTAAGAGATGAATTTAAATAGCTTTATTTTACTGGCAATTTCATACCCTGTTTGGGAAGAAAGCGTATGTACTTTGAATCATTCATCTCGTTTTTACCTCAGCGTATTGAGGGGCCATGATAGAAAACGAATTCATCAGGTTAAAGACCGTTCCTTTATCAATAGACTTTCCGAACAGCCTTCGTGACCTCATATTTGAGCAGATTAGAAGCCAGGCAATGTGTCGTATATTTCATCCCCTGTGAATTCAGAGTTGCATGTAGCTGTGAATGTTTGACTGGAGCGACGTCGACGTGTCGTTCCCTCGATCACGTCAAAGAGACCGTGCTACAGCCTCGTATCATTATAAACTCGGCTTATCTGTGAACACGGCGAAGCACGCTCTAACGCCGTCCGTTTATTGGCTATTATTTTATTACGGTTCTTACAACAGCGTTAACATCAACATCAACATATTACTTTTAGAATGGCAAAAGAGTTCGAATGTTCATTTCATCGGAATAAAGAATTGGTATGGCAGTATTCTGCTCTTGTCCATTACAGTGGACGTCTTGGTGAAATGCACATAGCAGAACACTCACATTGATAGCTAACCCTGGAAAGTACCAATGCTTCACGAGATTGTGGGCATCTTCACCACGTCCAGGTTTCTATTTGTGAGCCAAAGGCGAACCCATGACCAACTTGCATAGCAAACCGCGTTCCGCCCACACTCCAGTTTACGTGACATAGAAAAACTGCGCTGATGGTAAAATACGTGGGTTTTACTTTCGCTGCTAAACTATTCGCTGATACCGAATGTAAAATATTTAATTCAAGCACGCATACTAATAAAATATTAATGGATAGACCAGTGAAATTTTATAGAATGATCCGAGCGTTGCAACCCAATTCAAGTCCTTCTGTGGGAAGTTGAGGTCGGATACACTGACATCGTGAATCGCCTTTAAAGTGTCGGTGTTTCCTACATTTGCCTGGCTGGTTGGATATTTGATGGTAGATGAATGGGTCTATTTTCTCTTCAAATAGATTTTGTTTTAAACTATGTTTCCTTTATATTTATTAATGTTCATGGTTGTTAAAAAGGTGCATGTTCATCTGCCATTGGGTATCGCACAAGCTATGGTGTTTTCGAATCTGTTGTCGCGGTCGCCATGGTCGCGGTGCTTAAGTGATCTGATTGGTCAATATGTGCAGGATACCGCTGTGTGTCGTTGATCGCGATACATTGCCCAAGCGTACCAGGGGCTATATCTAGGATAGAGATACCCCTGGTTTTAGCGAGGATGTATTGTGAGTAGTAAAACACAGTAACCATACAATTAAATGCTTCCCTTTATGAGCACATGAGTCTGCATGTAACACGAAATGTGGAGACAGACCGTGTTTATCTTATGGAGAGTACAGTTCGTGTGGTGTTATATAGCGACCCGGAGAGAAAAGCCGCGGTTGTAGATTATAGATTCCATTTCCTTTTCCGGCCTCAACGTAATGTGAACAATTGGAATGGACAAATGGTTGATCGGCCCTTGTTGGCTAGGGTCTTTGATAACTTTAACTGCTTTCGTTTCTAAAATCAATTAAAGTCAATGTCTGGTAAAATGCGCTGCATCTCGGCTCATCCTTTCCTTGAAAATATGCAAAAATATGGGATTCCTTATATATGACCATGTAATGAGGAGGATAACTCATTCCATATTAAATATATCAAGGGCATATATAATATATTTTATCATTTAGAATGAGAGGTAATATTAAAAAGCTGTACTCATTCTATGGCATTCAGTAAATGCAATTCAAAAACATAGTATAGTTAGGCCATGGGATATTGGTTTCGGGAAGTCAATATTTTCTGCGCACTGATAAATTGTTTCTATACTCGGAATAACAAAAGTATTGGTTTCAATTGTTTTAAACTGTAAAAATTATCCTTTTTACTATTTTCCATGATCTGTTGGGGTAGCTATATTAATTGGTTAGTAAACAAAAGAAAATTATTATATGACTGGTGATTTTGGTGAGAAAAGCCGAACAATCGGTTTATTAATCTACCGGTACTGCATGTAACACCAACCTTTCGCAATATTACTGTTCTTAGTTCAGCGTGGGCTTTAAGCGATAGCTTTTGACTTTGGACACATCGGCAACTGTTCATTTCAAGGCATCAAATATTTGTCCAGCATTGCTCCGTTCCATTTCCACACTGCAATGCAATGATATAAACCGCAACAATTAACAGCACTAAAGTTGAGTAAATGCTCGACACACAGCAATCATACCGTCAAACGCGCAGTCTTTCAAAAGGCAGCTGAGGTAAATTTGACGTCGCGGGACATGCTCTGGTCTGTCGTGCTGGCTGATTTAAGTGTTTGGTTGTCTGACCAACTCTGCAGAGGAATACAGTGGAAATGAGCATGACTTGGATCAGTCAAAAACAGCTACTATTGAAAGACCACACTCGAGTAAGAGCCAAGAGCAGGACACTGCGATGGAATGAACATTCGACTTCTTTGTCATTCTAAAAGTAATATGCTAATGTTGAAAATTAACGCTGTTGTAAGAACCGTAATAATTCTCTTACAGAATAAGGCTGGAGCAAACGACCACTATTCTGACATCGAAATAAAAACGACTGGAGAATTCAGAAATAGACACTGCATTGAGGTAGATTTTGCGGCACTTGTATTGCAAGCTGTTGATTTTTGGTTTCCGGGTAATGCGAAGGTGTTCAACCCATATCGACTTGTTACCAGACTAAATTTACATATTAAACCATCAGAATTTGTCAATTACCCTTAGGCTGAGTGAAACGTCACTTTCCACCAGACATATTCAGCCTTTACGAAGGAAAACATTAAGCAGGACTTTTTGGGGCGTGCTGAAGCTCTCCTCCGCCCATTCTCAATTTCCTGAACACTGTTATCTTTTAACCATATTGGCTACGGGGTTCAACTTTCCAAACCATATACTTGGATCAATCATTACAAGAGAACGTAACACTATTGGAGATGGTCACTCTGTCGACGTCCTAGTCACATCTAATATATAGTTAGACCTACATTTGTCAATTTACCCATGATCCTCGCCATGCTCCCGGTAATCTATATAGGATTAATTCAATGAATTTAACATCAGCAAAATCTGACAGGATGATGCTATGTTCCACTTCTTAATGTTTCTTTGTTGCTGAGATTAGGTAGATTATTTGGTATTGCATCGTTTGCATACTTTAAACGCATCATCTATAAAGGTTTTGGAAAAGGAAGCCAGGGTACTAAGAAAAAGGCATAAGACCTGACAGGTCAGTATTCTGACTGCATATCTAAAAACATGACATGACCACACGAGACCTAGCATCATTGCGAACGCAATTAGATACAAATATCCCGTATCATGGATGTAAAAGCTATATCTTGTGATCTGGTGAGTGATGAACTATGTAACCTCATTTAAAAGAAACAGCACACACACAGAAAGTATTAGAAGAATGCAAGTTCTTATTCGCAACACAAGTCTGTGAAGCCCGACTTCAACCATGCTCTTTATTCTCTACCATGCTAAACTATGGTGTTCTATTTGTGCCAATTTGATCTCGCGCGTCGACTTGCAAAAGTCGACGCACGACGCGCGACGCGAAAAGTCGACGTCGTGTTTTGAAACGCGACGTCGCCCTTTTCGTCGTGCGTCGCGCGTCGACTTTTACAATGTTAAAGAGATAGGCCAAAACTCGACGTCGTGTTTCAAAAGTCGACGTCGCCTTTTGGCCTATCTCTTAGCATTGTAAAAGTCGACGCGCGACGTCGCCTTTCGAAACGCGACGTCGATTTTTCGCGTCGCGCATCGTGCGTCGCCTTTTTGAAGAATCAACACTCGACGCGCGACGCGCGACGGAAAAAGTCGACGTCGCGTTTTAAAAGGCGACGTCGCCCTCTCCGTCGCGCGTCGTGCGTCGGGTTTTATAATGTTAAAGAGATAGGCCAAAACTCGACGTCGTGTTTCAAAAGTCGACGTCGACTTTTGCCCTATCTCCTAACATTGTAAAAGTCGACGCGCGACGCGCGACGGAGAGGGCGACGTCGCCTTTCAAAACGCGACGTCGACTTTTTCAGTCGCGCGTCGACTTTTAAAAAGTCGACGCGCGACGGACATTCGCGTCGCGCGTCGCCTTTTGGATTACAAAAGTGCGCATGTGTGGGGAGCATGTGTTACTTTATTCACAGCTGTGATTTTCGGTTCTTGTAGCTCCTGAGCGGTGATGATAATTTGGTGAGAATTTACTGCAAGATAGCAAGAATGACAAGATATGTTGCATGCATGGAGACTATGTACAACATAATATATTTGTTTCGCTGTCTGAAATGGTTTTTTTTTGCTGATCAATTTTCGAACACTCCACAAAAATGCACACCCCTCAATCGAGAGGACAATTCGCATCTATTAGCTTGTCAATGTTACTATTTCGCCGGACTAATACGTAAATTAAATTCAAGTTTCCAATAATGAATAAAAGCGTATGTAAGTAACTATTTTGCAGGATTAACAGTAACGACTGGAAATCGCTTGTGTAGCTCAATGGAACTCTGAGATATTACATTATGGAGACATCCTGATGAATGTCTCCTGATAAAACGCGCCACGTTGCATTTTTTCTCGAATCATACAACCCTTTTTAATAGTAAGGCTTTGTTTTCTGCCATTTCAGAGGAGTGGCTATATGCTGTCAAAGTAAAGGTGAGATGTGGGGTCATTTTACTTTCGTTTTCGGCCGGAAAACAGTAAGATCCCACATTTCCTTTGAGCTACACAAGCTATTAATTAGTTTTTCTCTGTTTTCCAGTCGTTACTGTTACTCCTGCAAAACTGTTACTTACATAAGCTTTTGGTTCATTATTGGAAACTTGAATTTATTTTACGTATTAGTCCGACGAAATATGAACACATTGACAAGCTAATAGATGCGTATTGTCCTCGCGATGGAGGGGTGTGCATTTTGTAGAACACAGGTACCAGTGTTTTAAAATTAATCAGCAATATAACATATCTGACAGCGAAACAAGTAAATTATGTGGTACATAGTCTCCATGTATGTTAAATATCTTGCCATTCTTGCTTTGTTGCAGTAAATTCTCAGCAAATTACCAACACCGGTCAGAAGCTACAAGGATCGGAAATCGCAGATGTGAACATTTTTTTTTCGTTAGAAATTAACACCCCAAATCACAATACAACGAAACAATACGAGACAGAACAAGACTATATGATACGATACAATACAGTAAAATGCAAAATAATACCATACATTACAATACAATATATTACAATTCAACATATCACAACTCAATACATTACAAAACAATACAATTTTAAACAATACCATACCATACAGTACAGTGAAATATACCATAATACACCACATCACAGTACAAACACACATACACCTTTACATAAAGAAGAAAGTTAACAAAGATTGTGAATTTTATATAATACGTTTTGTACAACGTATAGTAGCAAACTTCAATCCGCCTTTTGCGCTATTCGTAATGCCGGTTTCGGCCGCAAGGTGGCGCTAGCGCTCACAGCACTTTGGTCTGTTCCGGTTGTCTGCTAAACATGTGCAGGAGGGAAGGCGGGTATTGTATTTCGCCTCCTTTCGTCAGATTTTCTCACTGATGGAGACGTCCTTGGTAGTTTACGTAAGTACAGTCATCAAGTCTAATTTTTACTCGTTTGTACAAGCATAATAAAAGCCGCTTTGTCAACAAATTGGGCAATCAAAGCTCGTCGTTGCTGTTGCTATAAAACATTTGTTTAGTTATAGTAGAGACTTGCGTGTCATCGACTCAGGGATGAAGGATTTTTTTTGCAGAAGAAATACATGGTATAATAATTAGATAATTAAAAAATTAAAAATAAGTAGCTATTAGTGCAAAAACTACTTCCTCAGTATTTATGAGAAGTTAGAAGACATATGGCACATTAATTTCCTGTTCAGTGTGTCTTTTCACAATAAAATTATGAAACACTACCAGCGGTCCCAACTGAGGCGGGTTGGGTTCTTGTTTATCACATTATAATCATACAGCTACATTAACAGCTACATGGTAGTCGGGTTAACTAATAATCCGATTATTTCTCACAGTACTTGATCAAACAAACTGGCCCCTGCTGATTGTTTTCAGTAGAGTGTGATTTAATCAGGCTGAACTGCCGGCCACCCACCATGTTTTATAACAAAAACAACGACGAGCTTTGATTGCCCAATTTGTTGACAAAGCGGCTTTTATTATGCTTGTACAAACGAGTAAAAATTAGACTTGATGACTATACTTACGTGAACTACCAAGGACGTCTCCATTAGTGAGAAAATCTGACGAAACGAGGCGAAATACAATACCCGCCTTCCCTCCTGCACATGTTTTGCAGACAACCGGAACAGAGCAAAGTGCCGTGAGCGCTAGCGCCACCTTGCGCCCGAAACCGGCATTACGAATAGCGCAAAAGGCAGATTGATAATTTGATTGATAATTTATTGTGTCTCGTGAACAATATGGAATACATGCTCTCCAGACATACGCACTTTTGTAAGCCAAAAGGCGACGCGCGACGCGACTCGCGAACAGAAAAAGTCGACGTCGCGTTTTGAAAGCCGACGTAGGCGACGTAGCCCTCTCTCGACTTTTACAATGTTAGGAGATAGGGCAAAAGTCGACGTCGACGTTTGAAACATGACGTCGAGTTTTGGCCTATCTCTTTACATTATAAAAGTCGACGCGCGACGGAGAGGGCGACGTCGCCTTTTAAAACGCGACGTCGACTTTTTCCGTCGCGCGTCGAGTTTTGATTCTTCAAAAAGGCGACGCACGACGCGCGACGCGAAAAGTCGACGTCGCGTTTTGAAAGGCGACGTCGCTGTCTCTGTCGCGCGTCGCTCGTCGACCTTTACAATGCTAAGAGATAGGCCAAAAGACGACGTCGACTTTTGAACACGACGTCGAGTTTTGGCCTATCTCTTTAACATTGTAAAAGTCGACACGCGACGGAAAGGGCGACGTCGAGTTTCAAAACACGACGTCGACTTTTCGCGTCGCGCATCGTGCGTCGACTTTTGCAAGTCGACGCGCGAGATCAAATTGGCACAAATAGAACACCATACTAAACACAGTCACATACTACGATTACAATGATTTGTACTGAGGGCAAGACTCGGGGAGGACACGTCCATGTATTGTAACAGCAAAGTGTGACTCTACAGTTCCCGGAAATGGATAGGCATACTGTCCCTCGTGAGCTGACGAGCATGGGTCAAGTTTAAAAGACGTCCATATATGGTATGACTAGACAATTGCGTTTTAATAGCTGTTCTTATAAATTTTTGCATTCTTCTGCATGGAAGTGTCAAGTAAATGTTTCCTAATTTATTGTGAATTTTTAGCGGGAATTGGATGAGTACAAAATTTAAAACAATCTAACTGAAAACGTCGACCCAAAAATGCATTTTTAATGTATGACATCAATATGACATCATCAAAGCGACTGTTCAGCTCCTAAGCCTAATATGTGCCACAAATATTTAGGCGGGAAGGGACGAACTGTCATGCATCCATCCCCCTCCCCCTCCCCCTCTCCTCAGCCGCGATATAGCGTACCAAACACCAAGACATGATAGTATAAAACAATTTATTTATTGGTTCAGCATACTATCATTGCCTTATTACATGCTGAGATCTGTATCAGGTCAACAATTTCCAGGTTGCGGATAACTGATCTTAGGACTTAGCTATAATCTCGATAAAAGTGGACAGGCACTTTCATTGCCGGGCAACATATCACTGGATATAGTTGTCCAGGACAACCTATACCAGTACCAGCTGTCTCCGGACAACTCGCAACAGTGTATGATGTCCATGGAAAACCTGTTCCAGTAATGTACAACCAGTACCCAGGACAACGTTCACCTTCACACCTGAAGCTCTGATAGATATATAACATAACCCGACCACTTTGTACTGAAAACATAAACAATTTGACAACGAAGAATGCAATGCATCGATATATTATAACCACTCATAATTCCATAAACACTTGCTTATCTGAGACAGTACATTCGTTTTAACCTGATATTGACTTCGAATTTTCTGAAGTTTGTTAGGCTGTACCTGTACTCTGATAGAATCTATACTATACTATACTATGCTATACAATACTATACTATACTATACTATACTATACTATACACAAGCACATCGGTACATCAGTCTCTTTGAATTAAAAATCGACCATAGAGGTCTACGTCCCCCACCAGCAGCACCAGTTATGGTGGATTGCATCCACCATAACTGGTGCTCCATAACTGGAATTCCAACTGTCCTCTCACCGGTGTCAAGACACTCTCCAAGTTTGAAGTCGATCAGTTCAACCATTCTCGAGTTATTGGTCAGACAAGGGATGTGTAAAGAACCAACTGCTGACAATTGTTGACAAGTTGGCTGCTGGCGACCATCTTGGATTACACAGATAACCGAAAAGCATTCCTAACCGTTCTTTCACTGATGTCAAACCACTCTCCAAGTTTGAAGTCGATCAACCAATCGTCTTGAGTTATTGCTCGGACAGGATCCAAGCGCTTAAAATTCAAGATGGCTAACCGTGACCATCTTGGATTACACAGGCAACTGAAAGTCAATTGCAACTGTCCTCTCGCTGAATGATGTTAAATCACTTTCAAAGTTTAAAGTTGATCAATTCAATAGTTCTTGAGTTATTGGTCGGACAAGAAATGTGTAACGATCCAACTGCTGACAATGCAATATGGCTGATGGCGGCCATCGTGGATAACACAGGTAACTGAAAAGCAATCCAATCCGTCCACTCGCCGATGTCAAGACACTTTCCAAGTTTGGAGTTGATCAGTTCAATTATTCTGGAATTATTACCCAAACAAGATTCAAGCACTTAAAATTCAAGATGGCTGACAGTGGCCATGGAAAAGCAATCCCAACTGTCCTCTCATGGATGTCAAGCCACTCTCCGAATTTGAAGTCGATCGGTTCAATCTTTCTCAAGTTAATGTCCGGACAGGATCAAACTGCTGAAAACCAAGAACGTTCATAAAGTTAAACCGCGGTTCGCAGTTCGTTATTCGAGACCAGTCATTCAGCGGCTCATAACAGCGCCCCTAGCAGCGGCACCTGGCGTCAGATTTGGGATATGAATATGCAAAGATATAGAGCATGACATTCTCTCTTGCTATGCAGAGTTTGGAATTCAAAGTACTCGTAAAAAACGAGAGATCCTGAAGGATCTTGGCGCCCAACATTGTCCGATAATTGTAAGCTAATGACAAGAGAATCTTTTTGTCCATTGTTACTAAGAACAAACGACTGATTTGTAATTTTGGTTGCAGAATTTCGAATTTGAGCGAAAAAGATCGAAAAAGAGACACTGGAAAACACCAAGATATTATCTTTATAAGTTTCAGCAGTTTCAAGATTTCTAGAAACTGTACTTGATGTCGGTTGTTATAGTACAAATGAAATGAGCAAAGTTAGTCTGAAACTGAATGTCCGGAGTAACCTTCCTCTTTGTTTTGTAGTATTTTTTTTTGCACGTGTCATTATTGGATGCTGGAAGCGAAGACAAAACTCTTTGACAATTTGGCATGAGCTATGAAACATACGTACCTAAGATTTTATAATTAGGAACGAATGCTAATTCTGTTCTGCTTACTGAGCTAGTTTGAGATACGTCACACTCTAAAATAGTAAGATGGTACCAGTACACAACTTAATACTGAAGAGATCTGGTCCCTGCAGTAATGTTGAAAATGGGGCCTAGTTGCCTGGGTACCAAATTTCCGAGAAACCGCGATAACAAAGTTTCATGGGAAAACCCAAGATGGTTGCCTGGTAGCCATATTGGATTTTCGAATCGGACCAGAAAAGGTATCTTGCACAATTAGATCGCAGAGGGAACCTGTGTACCAAATTTGAGAAAGAGCCATGTAGTAGTTCCTGAGAAATCGCGATAACAAAGTTTCATGGGGAAATCCAAGATGGCCGCCTGTTGGCCATATTGGATTTTCGAATCGGACCAGGAAAGGCATCTCGCACAACTAGACCCCAAGGGGAACCAGTGTACCAAATTTGAGAAAGATCCATGTAGTAGTTCCTGAGAAATCACGATATCAAGAATTGTTTAGGGACGGACTGACGACGGACGACGGACGGACGACGGACAGACGACGGACGACGGATCACGGACGAAAAGTGATTTGAACAGCCCACCATCTGGCGATGGTGGGCTAAAAAATACAGATTTCCATATCTGAAGAAATAATTGCTGGTCTCCTCGAATAATGAACTGCGAAGCTGCGAACTGCGAACCGCCGTCTAACTTTATGAACGTAATCCAAGATAGCTGACGGCCATCTTGAAGTACACAGGTACCTGAAAAGCAATCCCATCTATCCTCTCGCCGATGTCAAGAAACTTTTCAAGTTTGGAGTTGATCAGTTCAATTATTCTCGAAATATTGCCCAAACAAGATCCAAGCATTCAAAATTCAAGATGGCCGACAGTGGCCGTCTTGGATTATACAGGTGATGGAAAAGCAATCCCAATCGGTCTCATATGGAAATCAACCCGGTTGTAGAAATTCCAGGGGTTATGTGCAGGGTTGACTAAAAATCCATGGAATTAGGCTGGAATTCCTGGAATTATGCTGAAAACCATGGACAGTGTCCATGATCACAATATTCTGGACCCTGGACAGCATGGACAATGGACAATGTCCACGGACATCATGGAATATGAGGAATTCGCCACTTCTTCAGCTTGGAATATTCTGATCAAATATAGACTGAAAAAACCATTGACATTCTGTACTTGTGGACAATTTTTCAGACAAATCAGTGTGGAATTTGCAAGTTGCACTATTTCTTGTGTTTTATAATGGGCAGTAACTTTATCGATCTAGGTAAACCAAGATAGTATATCGGAGAAAATACCATCTAGTGGTAATGCTGTGAAAAATGCGTGTGACCACTTTGTCGTTACTCTCTGAGATCTCACACAACAATCCTATGACAACAATTCTGCTTTTTCAATTTGACATTGATTGGTGTTTGGTTCAATTTGAACTTTCTGGAGAAGAACGTTTACCACAAACCAGGACATTCAACCACAGGATGTACCTTTACCTAAGCCGTATGCGGAGAAATTGAAAGCCCGCTTCCTACAATACCTAGGCCAGTTACCTGTCCTCGGCTTCAATTCGGGGCGATACGATCTCAACATGGTGAAGGAATTTCTCTACCCTTACTTGGCCCAGTCCAATACCATCAAGTCCGTCATCAAAAAGACCAATAATCACATGGCCCTCACCACCACATCGCTCCATTTCCTGGATGTACGCAACTACCTAGCTCTCAATTATAGCTATGATCAGTGGGTGAAGGCCTATGACTGTGCACAAACCAAAGGGAGGTTCCCTTACACATATATGTCGACGCTCGACCGCTTGGAGGAAACACAGTCGCCACCCCGAGACGCTTTCTTTGATGATCTGCAGCAGGTGGAATGTTCGGAAGAAACGTACCGGGAACTACAGCAGGTATGGAATGACCGACACATGCACACCTTGTGAGATTTCTTGGTGTGGTATAACAACTTAGATGTGGTCCCTTTCCTCGATGCGGCCGAGAAAATGGCTCAACTGTTCCGTCATCAAATGCACGTCGACATTTTCAAGGATTGTTCGAGTTTACCTGGACTGGCCCTACGCCATCTCTTTCAAGATTGTCCTACATACTTTTCGCTGATACAACAAAAAGACGAGGACATGTATGATTGTTTAAAGCAGAACATCGTCGGCGGGCCCAGCCTTATTTTTCACCGCTACCACGAGAAAGACGTCACCACCCTTCCAAGTGGGAAACCCTGTACCAAAATCATCGGATTCGACGCCAATGCCCTGTATCTGTGGTCTCTCGCCCAACCCATGCCCTGTGGTCATTATACGCGCTGGTTGGCGGACGGCCAACATTTCACACCTCAACGTACGCCGTACAAACATCTCGCTGACCAGTGGTTGGACTGGGAAGCCGATCGACGGGGAATTTATATACGCCATCAAACCAACGCCACAGAGAAGCGGATAGGAGATCGCCGACTCCCCGTCGATGGGTTTGCCCTTGTACAAGGAACACCGACCGTATTCCAGTTTTATGGCTGTTACTGGCACGGCCACCAATGTCATTTCAGCGCTGGACGTTTCAACGAACGACGTGGGAAATCGGCAGAAGAACTACGGGCAGAAGTGGTGGAGAACGGAGATTACATCAAAGAGTTGGGGTACGATCTTATCGAACTGTGGGAGTGTGAATTTCAACACCATGTGCCAGGCCCTTCCACACTTACGCGACTTCCTTAAAGCGCGCGAGTACCCCCTCAGTCGCCGACCACTCCTGACCCTGCCACAGCTTTTCGACGCCGTTCGTTCCGGGGCCCTGTATGGATTTGTGGAATGCGACCTCCATGTTCCCGACAATCTCAAGCCACGATTCGCCCAGTGCCCGCCTATTTTCAAGAACACGCTGGTGAGTCGGGCTGACATTGGAGAGACCATGGGCGCCTATGCTGAGGAACATGACGTACTGAAACAACCTCGTCGAATGCTGATTGGGAGCATGTGGGGAGAGAAAATCTTGCTGGGTACCCCGCTACTACAGTGGTACATGAGCCACGGCCTCGAAGTGACGCGAGTCTACCAAGTGATACAGTATATACCGAACGCCTGTTTTGCAGGACATGCCCATACCGTCACGTCTGCCCGTCGCCAAGGCGATCAAGATCCCAGTAAGGCCATTATCGGCGAATCCTGGAAACTGACGGGCAATGGCTATTATGGGAAAACGGTGACCAACCAAGACAAGCACGGCAACGTCAATATCTGTACTACGCCACAAGCGCGCAAAAAGATCAACTCGCCCCTGTTTCGGTCCGTGGACGTCATTGATGACAATACGTATGAAGTGACTTAAAGAAGACCATTTGTATGATTTCATGGGTGTGTATTTCAATCCATCAGACTGGCAACTCATGGAGATGGATAGGGACTCGGCCTATATGGCCGTCTCTAATGCGGATTGGGAGTCACTCGTCAAACCTGAATTACGTGCGCAATATGAGGCAGAACGGGACCAGTGGCTACCTCGACGTGACCATTACCAGTACGACAAGCGGACGCCGGGCCTCTTTAAGCTAGAGTGGAGTGGAGATGCCATGATCGCCCTGTCGTCCAAAACATACTTCTGTTACGGTGGAGATGGAAACAACAAGTTTAGTTGCAAAGAGTCAACCGGCGTGACCCGGCCATCGACAAAGCACTCTACCTGGACGTGCTCAAAAGCCAGACCAGTGCGAGTGGCACTAACCGAGGATTCCGGGTCATCGACCACCAGATGCGAACGTACATCCAGAAACGAGATGCATTCACATTTTTCTACCCGACACGCAAAGTCCTTTCCGATGGAGTCAGTACGACGTACCTGGACTTGTGAATACTACATATATTATCTTTGACGGTATACCCGGACTTGTGAATTCTAATGGACATATATATTTGGACTCTAACTCGAATTACTTCCCTATATATTACTGCACCTGGCGAATGTTCAATTGTGAACTATACTCCAGTCTTATATACTTGTTCACCTTATATACTTGTATATACATTCTTGTTCACTTATTCACGTTAATAAATATTCGATCTTCACTTGGGTTTTCATGAAGTTTTTTATTGAACAACAACACCACAAGGGAAACATTCGTACTAACCATGCTCCGGGCAGGCTATATCAAGGTCTTAACGCCTATGTTGGTTTTCTGGGTATTGATGGGTTACATTTGGCCCCATCTTAGGCCACTGATTGGCTATTCATTGGCTGAATCTCCACGTCCCACATCGGGCATTCATTCTTATACAGAAAACACACAAGACAGGGTATTGAGATCTCATGTTTTATTCAGCGAACAACGTGAGAACAACCACGTGACAAACCGAAGCCCAGAACAGGGCTTACTGAAAGAACTGAAGCCCAGAACAGGGGAAGCTGTACATTGAAAGTACTTAAGCCCAGAACAGGGGGGGCTTGTACATTGAAAGAACTTAAGCCCAGAACGGAACTTGTACATTGAAATGATCGGCGGCCCCGTCATATACGAGTACATCTCGATCCTCGGCGTTTTGGGGGTACTCGTCAAACATGTGGACAATCGTCTGCATCGAATATCCCCGGCATCGATGGTACAGGTAATACAAGCAATATTGTCAGCACACGCTACTTAAGAGTTCTTGTAACGTTTGACTGTTCCAACACCACGTCTCTGTGCCGTGATCCATGAAGTCTGTTAAATCGGGATGGAGGGGTGGTAGGCGGTCCGGATCAAAGTATTCGCCCTGCTCTTCTGGCAAGTACACGGCCACCCAGTGTTGACCGGGTCGATCCATCGGGCCTGTATTCAGGACGTAAGCAGCAGGATACACACGGTCTAATGGGAACAAATCTCGGGTAAACACCCCTTGAAAGACCGTCCGTGTCCACGGATCATTCTCCAGCACGGTGGTAATCTGCTCTGTATCCATGTTAAGTGGCAAAGTCACACAGGACGTCACGGCTTTTATCGATTTGAATAATGTTGTCAAACTCAGCGTAGCAAATCACATTGATGGTTCGCGGTAAAGATGTCCCGAAATGCAGTTCCAAGCGTAGGTTGCCTCTCTTGACGAGACTCAGTTGATGATCGTTGTCTAAGGTGGGGGTCAGATCGAAACAGAACAAGGTGTACCCTTTGCCGAAATCGTCTCTATTGATCGTATTTCCTTCGTCTTGGTTGATTTGGCCAGTTGCTTCGAAGAGGTTCAGATAGCTCCGGATGTAATTGTCTGCTCCGAAATTAGGTTGTAAGGGCTACTTGCTGTACGTCCACATGCAGGGCCACGAAATTGATGTTAAACGCTTTTATGTTGAACGGATTCCTCGAGATAGTCCCATTATAACTGACGTTCTCCACACAATTAAATTGATGTTAAACGCTTTTATGTTGAACGGATTCCTCGAGATAGTCCCATTATAACTGACGTTCTCCACACAGGCTAGGGTTAAACGCAAATCTCCCAGGAACAGGTTTTCTTAATTGACAATCATATTCCCTTTATAGTCAGGTGGCTTAGCGAAATTACCGTTACAGAGCGGATAAAAGCACCAAATTTGGCAAGTAGCTCCCTTTATGCTTATTATTTAATTTTAGCCTCCTGAATTTTTCGGGATATCCAAATCCAAGATGGCCGACAAATATGATAAAATCTTGGGTTATAGCAGACACGAGAAGGCTCCATAGTTTCAAAGTAAAGGTTCTGGGGCCATTTAACCTGGTTGTGAACATGCATAGCAATGCTTCCAATACACTACTATAAACTGCATTCACTTTTTCCCGCTGGAGGACGAATATCGAGATATTTGAGTAGTATATAAAGGTGAAATTCCCGCGCATTGAGGCTGAGGCGGATGACGTCATGCGGAGCTGACGTCATTTGCGGATCAACGGTCACTCCCGGGTCAAAGGTGACTTCTGTTACGAGGTCACGTTCGGATGAAAGATCACTTCCGGCGGTGATGCGGTCACTTCCGGCACCGGTTGATAAGTACCCAGTCAATGTGAACTGGCTTCCCAGTCACGTCAATGCTAATGGAGCAGTCGCTTCGTCTGAATCTCTGGGAATCTTTGGGAATGTTCGATCATCCCCGGTAATGTCCGAAGGGCTATTGACCTTAGTGGTCAATCCTATCTTGCCCCGTCAATGTTTTAGCCATATATGCAGCGAAAGAAGGGAATCCTAAAACATAGCAATACACGCATCGAGAGAAGAGGAATCCTCATGACCTTGATGGGAGTAGAACCAGCAATGCGAGCACCAAAGGCTGGCACTTTATTCAATTGGTCGCGAGTCAGTACATAATAGGAAAGGTTGAAAATGCTCTGATACATCTCAAGTGCTAGAGAGCGGGCCCCCGACATATACTTCTTTGTCCAGCCTGATAGGCACAATGAGAACTCAGCCATGGACATTTTTCTTTACGGTATGGAGTGTGGCATCTTATTTTTAGCCCACCATCACCAGATGGTGGGCTGTTCAAATCGCTTTTCGTCCGTGGTCCGTCGTCCGTCGTCCGTCAGTTCGTCAGTCCGTCCATCCATAAACAATTCTTGTTATCGTGATTTCTCAGGAACTACTTTATGGATCTTTCTTTCTTGGGGTCTAGTTGTGCAAGATACATTTTTTGGTCCGATTCGAAAATCCAATATGGCCACCAGGCAGCCATCTTGGATTTCCCCATGAAACCTTGTTATCGCGATTTCTCAGGAACTACTTTATGGATCTTTCTCAAATTTGGTACACAGGTTGTGCAAGATGGGGTCTAGTTGTGCAAGATACCTTTTTTGGGCCGATTCGAAAATCCAATATGGCCACCAGGCAGCCATCTTGGATTTCCCCATGAAACCTTGTTATCGCGATTTCTCAGGAACTACTGCATGGATCGTTCTCAAATTTGGTACACAGGTTCCCCTTGGGGTCTAGTTGTGCAAGATACCTTTTCTGGTCCGATTCGAAAATCCAATATGGCCACCAGCCAGCCATCTTGGATTTTCCCATGAAACCTTGTTATCGCGATTTCTCAGGAACTACTGCATGGATCTTTCTCAAATTTGGTACACAGGTTCCCCTTGGGGTCTAGTTGTGCAAGATACCTTTTCTGGTCCGATTCAAAAATCCAATATGGCCACCAGGCAGCCATCTTTGATTTCCCCATGAAACCTTGTTATCGCGATTTCTCAGGAACTACTCCGTGGATCTTTCTCAAATTTGGTACACAGGTTCCCCTTGGGGTCTAGTTGTGCAAGATACCTTTTCTGGCCCGATTGGAAAATTCAATATGGCCACCAGGCAGCCATCTTGGACTTCTCCATGAAACATTGTTATCGTCATTTCTCAGGAAGTACTGCGTGGATATTTCTCAAATTTGGTACACAGGTTCCCTTGGGGTCTAGTTGTGCAAGATCCATTTTCTGGTCCGATTCGAAGATCCAATATGGCCACCAGGCAGCCATCTTGGATTTCCCCATGAAACCTTGTTATCGCGGTTTCTCATCAACTACTACACGATCTTTCTCAAATTTGGTACACAGGTTCTCCTTGGGGTCTAGTTGTGCAACATACCTTTCCTGGTTCGATTCGAAAATCCAATATGGTCACCAGGCAGCCATCTTGGATTTCTCCATGAAACATTGATCGTCATTTCTCAGGAACTACTGCATGGATCTTTCTCAAATTTGGTACACAGGTTCCCCTTGGGATCTAGTTGTGCAAGATACCTTTTCTGGTTCGATTCGAAAATCCAATATGGCCACCAGCCAGCCATTTTGGATTTCTCCATGAAACATTATCGTCATTTCTCAGGAAGTACTGCATGGATCTTTCTCAAATTAAGTACACAGGTTCCCCTTGGAGTCTAGTTGTGCAAGATACCTTTTCTGGTCCGATTCGAAAATCCAATATGGCCACCAGGCAGCCATCTTGGATTTCCCCATGAAACTTTGTTATCGTCATTTCTCAGGAAGTACTGCATGGACCTTTCTCAAATTTGGTACACAGGTTTCCCTTAGGGTCTAGTTGTGCAAGATACCTTTTTCGGTCCGAATCGAAAATCCAATATGGCCACCAGGCAGCCATCTTGGATTTCCCCATGAAGCCTTGTTATCGCGATTTCTCAGGAACTACTACATGGATCTTTCTCAAATTTGGTACGCAGGTTCCGCGATGAATGGGGTCTAGTTGTGCAAGATACCTTTATTGGTTCGATTCGAAAATCCAATATGGCCACCAGGCAGCCATATTGGATTTCCCCATGAAACTTTATCGTCATTTCTCAGGAAGTACTGCATGGATGTTTCTCAAAATTGGTACACAGGTTCCCCTTGGGGTCTAGTTGTGCAAGATACCTTTCCTAATATGGCCACCAGGCAGCCATCTTGGATTTCGCCATGAAACTTTATCGTCATTTCTCAGGAACTACTGCATGGATCTTTGTTAAATTTGGTACACAGGTTCTGCTTGTCGTGTAGTTGTGCAGGATACCTTTTCTGGTCCGATTCGAAAATCCAATATGGCCAACAGGCGGCCATCTTGGATTTTCCCATGCAACATTGTTATCGTCATTTCTCAGGAACTACTGCATGGATCTTTGTTAAATTTGGTACACAGGTTCCCCTTATGGTCTAGTTGTGCAAGATACCTTTTTCGGTCCGAATCGAAAATCCAATCTGGCCACAAGGCAGCCATCTTGAATTTCCCCTTGAAACATTGTTATCATGAATTCTCAGGAAATATTTCATGGATCTTTCTGAAATTTGGTACACATGTCCCACATGGGGCCTAGTAGTGCAAGATACCTTTTTTGGTCCGATTCGAAAATCCAAGTTACGCTTCAAATTAATACGGTATTCTCGAGTTGTGACATTGCATCACAAGAGTCGGCGGATCAAACGGTGGGGCATATTCTATATATTGACTGTAGAGAATATCCATACCTTCACCTTCCATATCAAGGAGTTCAAATAATTCGGAATTAAAATGTATTTCTTCAAATTTTAAATCAGTTTTCTTTAGTCCATGCAGTATCAAGTGAACTGCTCCACCCTTTCGTCTACCAGCGGGTCGGCTACATGAAGGGACGTCACTCTTGTGACTCAACGTCACAACTCGACAAATGTAGACTACTGCATGTTTCGATCCAAGGGAGATAATCAGGATTCAGGCACTTTCGAAGTTTCAATATAACTGCGCGGACCGGATCCCTTCAGTATTAAGTATTGTACCATCTTACTATTTTCGAGCATGGTATCTTAAAAGAGATATCTCAAACTAGCCCAGTAAACAGAACAGAATTAGCATTCGTTCCTAATTATAAAATCTTAAGTATGTTTCATAGCTCATGCCAAAGTGTCAAAGAGATTGGTCTTCGCTTCCAGTACCCAATGATGACTAGTGCAAAAAATAAAATAAAAAAAATACTACAGAACGAAGGCAAAGTATTCTTCGTACATGTACATTCACTTTCAGACTAACTTTGCTCATTTCTCTTGTATTATAACAACCGACATAAGTACAGTTTCTAGAAATCTTGAAACTCCTGAAACTTAGATTATATCTTGGTGTTTTACAGTGTCCCTTTTTCGATCTTTTTCGCTCAGATTCGAAATTCTGTAAACAAAATTACAAATCAATCGTTTGTTCTTAGTAACAATGGACAAAAAGATCCTCAAGTCATTAGCTTACAATTATCGGGCAATGGTGGGCGCCAAGATCCTTCAGGATCTCTCGTTTTCTGTCTCATGCTGTGGAGGACGTTGGGAGGTTTCTCGAGATTATGGGTTGGTTGACTTTCGCTGAAAGTTCTGACTAAGCATGTGAGGTGCATAGGCAGATGTGGGGTGAACGTTTTGGGGTCTAGGTGGACCATCCGTGGTCCCAATGGGTCGTGTGAGGTGTCATGTTGAAGCACTCGTTGGGGACAGTCCGACTGGTGTGTAGTGGAAATGCTGTCCATCTGCGCAGACAGAATAGTAGAATAGGAGCATTGGAATGGGCGATTTAACCGTCAATTGACCTAAACTGACCAGCTGCCCAGTGAAACAGCTCAGTTGTAGCAAATGTCTGCTTTGAGCTAAAAATAATCGCTTTGAATTTTACGAATAAGATTTACCTAATTGAGGAAGACTTTCGAATGATCCTATATGTTTGCCATCTTGAATTCCTGATTGTTTTGTCTAGCTGATGATTATAGGAATAGAGCCAAACTATGCCAATAAATAGACAGATCGATCTGTTTTGTGAATAGGATTTGGCTTTGGGAAATTCTTACTTTCAGCTCCATGTGAACACAATACCTTGAATTATACAAGCAAAATGAAAGCATGAGTCCCAGCTGAACCCACATGGCCATCATTTTGAAGTTAACAATTGTATTCTCAGCTGAAGATTATGCCAACAGAATAAAATGTGATAAGCAATGGTGATATTCTGATCAATTTAAACAAGTTTGTACAATTGTCTAAAATAATGCTATGCATAATACGAGTAACATGAAAAAATCACGAATTTGCATATGTCTCCTTGCACTCGCCATGTTGAATTTAACCATCCTTTTTAATCTGAAGACAGGCAATTAGATTAAAAATGGGCGCAAGGTATTTGGCTATGATGTGAAATCAAGAATAATGCCTTGATCAATACGAGCAACATGAAAACGCAGGCTTTTCAGATGACCCCACATGGCTGCCATTTTGAATTTGGTCATCATAATTTGATCTTCGGGATATATAAATAGATTCCAACGGGGTGTAAGATGTTTGGCTATGCATAGAGATCCATAGGGTTTGATAAATTTGCACAATGAGCTAAGAATAATGCCTTGAACTATAAGAGCAACATGAAAAGTTTGATTTTCAGATGACCCCATTTGGCCGCCATTCTGAATTTGACGATCAAATCTTGATCTTAGGCATATGTAAATATATTCAATATGGACGTAAGATGTCAGGCTATGTTCAGAGATCTCTCGGTTTTGATACATTTGAAAAATGAGCTAAGAATATTGCATTGAACTATACGCGCAACATGAAAACGTGTGATGTTCAGATGACCCTATATGGCCACCAGTTTGAATTTGGACAATCAGTTCTTAATCTTAGGGTTATGTGAATAGATTGGAAATCAGTGCAAGATATTCCACTATGGTCAGAGATCTCTCAGTTTTGATAATTAGGACAATCAGCTAAGAATAATGGCTTGAGCTATACGAGCAACATGAACAGTTTGATTTTCAGATGACCCCATTTGGCCGCCATTCTGAATTTGACGATCAAATCTGGATCATAGGAATATGTAAATAGATTTAAAATGGGCGGAAGATTTCAGGCTATGCATAGAGAACACTCGGTTTTGATAAATTTGCCCATTGGGCTAAGAATAATGCCTTGAACTACTCACGCAACATGAAAAAGTGTGATTTTCAGAATCGCCATTTTGAATTAAACCATCATATTTTGAGCTGAAAATTATGCAAACAGATTCAAAATAGCGTGATTAACGGGTAACCCCACATGGTCGCCATTCTGTGACGTCATCACAATGGTCATCTTGATTTTTTGAAAGCATTCTATGGTAGGCGTTGGCCCAAGTATATAGTATAGAAAGTTTCAGTCCTCTAACCCGAGGAGTAACGAAAATAGATAGGGAGCGAGCACCCATCCCCCCACCTGCCCAAGAATGCAATTAATAGACTCAAAATACCCCGTGTCTGAGAAGGGTTCAGTTGCAGGTAATATTAGCTATAGGTAATGTGTATATTTGTAACAAATCGGATTCAAATACCTCAATAAGTCGTAATTTGATAGAAATCTGGCCTCCCTAAGACACACAGAACGCGAGAAAATCGATATGTTATCATTTGTGGCGGCCATCTGGGATTTTTGTGTTTCACGTGAATTCTAAAGGAAAGTCAAGAGGGCTCCTAGGCTGAAACTTATCAGTAGCCTTTAAGGAAGCATCATGCAAAATATGGCGCTTTCATCCGGCCTGTAACGGTAATGTTGAAAAGTGACCCTAAGCCACCTGACTATTATGGACGGAAAAGACCTTGGTCTGTACTCGACAAATCGGGTACTGGGCTGGTTTTTCCTCCAAGGCTCTGATGTGCCCCTACTGTACGCCTGGGCTCGGTTTCACTTTGCGTACAAACAGACTGGCCTCTTGGAGGACAATGTTATACTCGAGGTCATCATTGGGGGCCATCAAGGCAAACGCAGGCGTTGCGCGCACTAGTCGTATTTTGACAGGTACTCCATTCAAGAGGTATCGGTCCTGCATGAATAAGTCCGCATGCAGACGCCCCATCATATCGACCGAGTGACTCTCTGCTGTAAAACCCATTCTCTCCTTATTTGACGGAGCTGTCAAATACGACTTTTTAGCGTCACGCCCGTAGGATAACATTGTTTCGATGTAGGCTCGGTACGGGTACGTGTTCGTTGAGGCGCTCACCAGTTTGTCACTGAGGGCTATATCCACTTGCTAAAATAGCGAATGAAGCCAGAGATTCACTGGACCCACGGGTGCATCTTCTTTAAGGACTGAACCATCTTTATTGGCGATCTTGGCTTTCACGTACAGGTACGTACATGTGCTAAATCCAGGTAGGTCGTATCAGCGTTGGTGATGGTGAATTCAATGGGGCCTGTGGCTGTAATGCCGGAAAGGGGAAGATGTTCCACCCATTGACCCTCTTCGGCACTAGTCTGAGTAGGTGGGATGGTCCATAAATCAAATTCACTGTTGGTAGAAGGACAGGACTCGGCATGGATGAAAGCCATATTTAAGAAAAGATATCCTGGGTCTTCGATGTGCGTCGTCGCTGGGTCGGTCGTCCACTGGTGCGTGGTCTCGGTGGTGCAGGTCTTTTATTCCCTACGGTGCGTTGTGCTTTGGCGACCAAGACGCCTCCTGCTTCTTTGGCTCGGCGTTTCAGTGCTTCTTTGGGTGCCGCACCGCCCAAGACATCACTCGCCACTTGCAGTCCACTGCGTACCGCTTGTTTGCCGATCGCTTTGACCCCACGCGTCACCAAGGGCAGGAACGTTTTGACGATGCTCCCGAGTATGTTCCCCAGCCCATGTCCTCGTTGCATGCGTGTACCTGCAAAGACCGGAAAGCTACCCTCGGCCTGTTTGGTGTAATGATCGACGTAACTGGATGTATGGCATTGATAAGGGACTTTCATTATGCAAAGTGAACCGCTCGGACTTGACGGAAATGAAGTGTCAGCACCACTTCCCACGCTCGAATGCAATCGGTTGACCGGTGTCGTCTCTTATATCGATGATGATGGAGCTAATATCGGTCTGACTGACCGGTAGATATACGATGTGTCTGAAACTGTGGGTAACTTGAGCTCCATACTTGCCTTTCACCCGACAGACGCGTAGTAGAGGTACGTTGCTGTCTCCGACAATGTGTGCATCGACCACGTCTGAGTAGATTACAGGCCATACATACCACCACGCATGTCCATCGGGATGTGGGCTCTCTCACTGGTGGGGCCAGCGTACCCCTGTAGATAGAGACCAAGCATTTGCTGTAGGGTAGGACTGAGTTCGATACTCACGTTGAAGCTAAGAGTGAGACAGGCCTTGTCGTTGTGCGCGTTGTAATCGAAGTCCACATGATTTTTGAAGGGAAAGGTTTTGATGGGTTGTGAAGTATTCGTGACGTCCAGTAGAGACTTATAATGCATCAGACTTCTCAGTCCACCCATGAACTCCTTGGGGGTATCGTATTGGCCTTCGGGGAGAGTGATTCGGGTTTCCTGTCCTCCGTAGGTCACCTCGTACCACACTTCACCGGGTCGCACGTTGTACCACGAGTAAGGATATTGGATATCCACGAGGCCACATTCCCAGCGTCCAGGTGAACGCAACGGTTGCGGTAACTGGGTCACGTACTTGGTCAAGGTGTTGTCAGGAAACACATCCAGCGAATTGTTACCGGGTAGGGAGAGGTAAAACATGACGACTGAGCTTTCCTGCTGCGGCTCCCGGGTTTAATACTTCTCCCAGCTCTTGGGCGCTAATCGTCGTGATGGTCGCGATGACGTAGATCTTGATGGTTGCAGGGGGTGGCGTGGTAAAAGGGGTGAAAAAGTAGGTGCCCGCCGTACTCCTGTGTACTGGGGGGTGACTGGTTCCCACGCTGGTTCCCAAGGTGGTGAGAGTCGTTGTGCACGACTCGGCGATTGCATCAGACCCAGCGCTGGGGCTTCCCCACCAATTCCTGTGGTACATGCATGTCTTTCAAGCCTTGAGCGAAGACCTCCCATCCTCGAGGATTCGTGTGCGACCTGCCTTGACGCATCAGGTCATTCACTAAATCCGTCATGGGGGTACCGAGTACCACCTGATTCTGTACCAGTAGTTCGCCTTTATCATTTCAAGTCATGTTAGGATTCTGTTTCATCCGTTGTAATACCAGACCAGCTTGTTTCTTGAACGATGCAGGTACACTCTTCAGGACTTCGTCTTCGACCCACAGTGGGGCTGTGGGTGGTACCCCTGGTAATGACGGCTGTTGGAGCGGTGCTGATGTCGGTGGTGTGTTGCGTGGTGGTGGTGGTGGTGGTGGTGGTGGTGGGGTAGAGAGGGTTTTGTGTTGGTCCATGAACGCCATGTACCGTTGAAGCGTCTCATTGTACTGTTGTACTTTCGCACTGTCGCTTAACCCCGGTCGTTGTAAGATCTGACGCATCTCTTCATCGAGGGTGTTTATCGTCTTCACCGTAAAGGGTACGGGGTACGGTGATTGGAGGTTTTGAAGGAGCCGTGGTTCGACGAGAACCATTTTTTTCGTGTGGTTCATTGTCGGCCGAAGAGTCTACCCAATACTGGACCCAACAAGGAAGCGACCAACGGACAGCACACGAGAGCAGGGTCTGCACCGCGTACAATGGTTCGGACAAGCTCGGGTGGGGCCGTCTTCAATACACGCAGCGTGGGAGCGTGCTTCCGTACTCGCGCAGACATCATGTACAACTAATGCTAGAACCCACAACTCTCTCCTTGTTATCTACCTTGAATATTGAACAGAGACAAAAATCAACCATGATGTGGTATTAATTCTTTTATTATTCCCAACATCAAACACACACACCCCAGCTGGAGGAGTCACTGTGGGTGTGTTTACATTATTTTTGCATGTACACGTGGTGAGCCTCTTAGGGAAAGATTCCGGTCCGTAGTCGAAGGTGATCGGGGGTGGCTTGCTTGAGGTGGCTTGCTCAAACGCAAACTGCGTGCGTCCAGGGTACATCTGTCTCGCCAGGAGTATAATTTGTGATGCGTCTCTGTGGTTTTTGAAGACCACCACATACTGAGCATTCAAACTGATGTTCCTGTGCTCTTTGTTCTTATTGAAGAGATTCTGTGCGATGTAGATGATACTCAACCGACGATGATGGCTGGCTTTGGTAAGGAGTTGGATGACCCGACTGTCCGTCTCCGCCATGAGATAATCCAGAACCACCAAAGTGTCGGATTCCAAATCGGACAGGTTGGGTAGGCCTTCCACGAACTTGATGTGTGGCATAGCTGCATACGCCGCTTGCCATTCTCCGTAACATCACACGACCCAGGCAATGGGTGGGGTGATCATGCTGTCGGCGTGTTGGAAGAGTTCGTGGACGAAGTATGTTTTGCCGGAACCCGTCGGTCCTGTGATGACGCAAGTGAAGGGATGTTGCCACCGAGGGTGCATGGTTGGAGGTGTATCGGCTGTCGTGGTAACACGCTCTTGTAAATTTGGTACGAGTGAACTGCGGTCGTCGGTACAACGTCGGTGGCCGTTGTCTGTTCACTGTGAATGATGAAATCCGGAGGGTCTTCAGACGTAGTGGGTGTACTTGAGGTGGAGCTCGATGTAGGTGTTGACCTCAACTGTACACGGGGTGTAGTGATGACTGGGCTCGATACGGGGTTGACTGGTGCTATCTGGAGACTGGTTTGACTGGCGGCGGGTGTCTTTGGTGGGATGAGTAGAGTGCTGAGATAGGCTACGTCGTAAAACACTCCTCCGTACAACACACTCAGCAGGGTTATCAATATCACTACAAAGCCCACTTGCGCTTTGCGCGTTTTGGGAGACGCTGTGTTCAGAGGCAGTTGCACCGTGTTCGTGGTCGAACGTGGAATGAAGGATGATGGCGGTGGTGTCTGGTTTTGTAGTCGTTTCACCTGGTTGGCCGCGACCCAGGAATTGACGAAACTGGGCCAGCCTTGCCATTTCACGAAATGAAACAGTTTGCCACGTTCGGTTTTCAAAATCTGCTCCACCGTGTAGTAGTCTTGCTTTGTTTTAACGACAGGCTGTAATTCCATCTCGTAAAACGTTCCTAGCAACGGTTCCCCTTGAAGATCCTCCAGTGTATAGACTCGCTGTTGTCGGGGTAGGCGCCGTTTAATCAGGAAGTGCTCATCGCTCCAGTTGCGCAAGTAACTTTTCTCGGCGTTCGTTGCGATTGCCTGGGGTAAAAGACACGCCGGACTTGGGCTTCATTGCGTTGGGTGACGGTAATGGGGGCTCTCTGTATACTCCGGTGATAGGCTCGATTGTAACCACTCACAAGTTTCGGGAGAACATCGTTGTACCGTCTTGTATTCTTATATGTGAAATATTTATACATGCGGCCTTTAAATGTCCTGTTGAACCTTTCCACCACGGAAGCCTTGTCTCGTTGTAGATGTGCAAGAAGAAGACCTTCTGTTTCTTGAGAAAGGCTCGGAACGGTCGATTGAGGAATTCCGTGCCTTCATCGGTTTGCAAATACAAGAGTTTGCGCCCAGTCTTGAAGATGTCCTTGAACGCCGCTATGAGATTCGCCCCCGTTTTTGTCCGGATGGGTACCACCCACGCATGCTTCGACAGGATATCGATGCACGTCAAGATATACCGATTCCCATCATTTTGTTTGGCAAAGGCGCTCATATCGACCAAATCCGCTTGCCATTGGGCATCTAGTCCTCCCACGATGATCCGTTTCCGTAGAAAATGGCAACGGGCAGCTCGATATAAGGTATAGGTGTCTTGTTGCTTGGGCCAGTCTCGGACTTGGGCACGTTGTATCCCCTGGGGTTTGGCCGCTAGATAGAGAGCCGACAATGCACTATAGGCCGCCGGACTGTAGGGACTGTAGTATAAGTTATCCAACACCTTCTCCCAGCGCTTCATGGTGACAAAATGATGATGGACCCGGAGAGTATCGCTTATTTATAACAAGGTCGAAGTTTCTACCACCGTTGTATATATCCTAGGTTGACTGAGTCTAGCCGGATAGTCTATAGCCTCGTCGTCTGGCTTCGCTTCATTGCTAGAAATTTGTTCATTGGGTTCAGTCAGCGCGTCCTCAATAGCACGAGACCACTCCAACTCGTCTGATGACCGCTCGTCCGGTGTAAACAGCTGGTCCACAATAGGCACCACTTTCTCCAAGGCTGTCCAACGATCGGAGTCTATGGTGGAGCTTTGCGTAGGATGGTGGTAACGGCCCAGGCGTGCAAAGAAGGGCCACGGTGTACGTAGTTGGCGTTCTCGAGGTTTCCATCGAGCTGACCCCTCAACATCCGTTTAAATTTGGTCCAGCCATCACGGTGTAGCGTAACCGTAGTCGGTGTGGACTCCGGACCCGACCCCATGGACATCCCGGTCTTCCACGAGGGTGACTTTATCTTCATAGACGTGTAACCCCACGTCAGGGGTGAGAGGAAGAACGGCTCGTAGGACTGGTGACATGGTTGACCCAATGACGAACGGTGAATGACACACACTCTGACTGTCTCTCGTATGTATGGACAGGTCTCTTGGTGACATGGTTGACCCAATGGCGAAGGGTGAGTGACGCAGACTGTGACTGTCTGTCGTATTTATGGTGAAATCCCCCTGTCAGTCCCACAGCGCCAGGGTCATTAGGGCAAGTCGTCGCTGGTTCCGGTGTGAGCGCTCGTGGTCCATAGCCCAGGCATCAAGGATGGCTGTCATAGTCCAGTAGTGGTGGGTGATGGCACACCTCTCCATCGAGTGTACTCTGTCGAGGACCGCTTCTGTGAACTCTTTCAGGATCTGGCGTCGCCCCTCGTTGTCGTCACCATCTGCAAACATGGACCGAACCACTGCTCGGTAACCCGTGAGTGAAATAACCACGGTGGCATGCTGTAAAATGCGAGTCGCATAGGGCTGGCTCTCCGTCAAGGCTCTGCAACCGTAGGAATGAAGGTGTGGGGCGCAGAGAGACGTGTTTTAAAGACCATGCCACTTTTATACACCTACATAGAAGTAGCCGGATGTAATAGTACCCGGATGTAAAAGGACCCGGATGTAATAGTACCCGGATGCACGCGGATGCACCTGGATGTAAAAGGATTCGGATGTACCGGATGCACGCGCGGATGTACCCGGATGTAAAAGAACCCGGATGTACCCGTATGCACGCGCGGATGTATCCGGATGTTAAAGGACCCGGATGTACCCGAATGCACGCGCGGATGTACCCGGATGTAAAGGGACCCGGATGTTCCCGGATGCACTCGCGGATGTATCCGGATGTAAAAGGACCCGGATGTACCCGGATGCACGCGCGGATGTATCCGTGTGTAAAAGGACCCGGATGTACCTGGATGCACGCGCTGATGTACCCGGATGTAAAAGGACCCTGATGTACCCGGATGCACGCGCGGACGTAAAGTCCCCGGATGGACGCGCGGACGTCAAGTACCCGGATGTAGGTCAAAGGTCGCTACATGCATTGCAGAACTGCACAGCCCAGAAAAGTCATGCCTTGATCACGTGTTAGATACGTGACAACCCCCCTAAAAAATTTCCCGGGGAGCAAATAAGTAGGTCAATGAAGCTTTAAATGCTTAGACTATACTACTAAGGCGTGTTACGCGGAGCTTACACACTGGCTCTATTGTCTAACACGCGTTATTCTTCTTCTTTATGAATAACCTGTTGGCAACGGGATTTGTATGTGTTCAGCTGTTGACGCTACAGATCAACCTGCCACACATATATGCTTATTCCTGCTTCAAGAGAAAAACATGCATTAGAATATCCAGTATATTTATTAATATTATGACAAAGCATATACATGACATAACATTATTAGCTATGAGGGAAAGTAGCGCAATATGAGCTAATCCTATGACTCGTGTTCCTCTATGATAACATGCCTGCAAAATGTTTATATCTGTGTGACTTTCGTGACGGGGAGATTGATTAGCATAATGCCAGCTGGAGTAGCGAGTTGAAACGGGAGTTGTCTCCCATTTTCCGACTCCATCTACATAAGTTTTCGTTCGTTTTCATATCCCCAAATTCAGTGACATTTTATGCCCTGTTCTATTTTTAAAATAGGCAATTTTGATGAAGAATAGCGTCATTAATATGAGCACAACGACACGTGTGAGGTATTTGTCCTATCCAGAATTTGATATGTTAGAAATCATTTTTGTCATCATTTGACATCATTATGAAGTCTAACACAAACATTGCAAATGTTTGTAATCATCCATTTATTAAAATATCAACAATCATTATTCCCTGACCTAATATGTCGGAATTTTCAGCTTGCGGGAACATGATTATTCGAAAATATTGACAAAGAGAATAGGCATCTATGTGTTTAAATGTGTCCGCCGTGGAGGTGTCCATTACACCAGAGAGCGAGAGAGAGAGAGAGAGAAAGAATGAAGGTTTAATGTCGCGTTCAGCAATATTTCAGCTATATAGCGACGATCAAACAAAATTCCAAGTCCTAAAGCCAATAACTTAGTAATCCAACGCGTTAAAACATGCACGCATTAAAACTTATGCAACAAACCGATTTCTCTCAAATAACTCAAGATGCAATCCTCCTTCACCCGGCTAAAAAGATCTTCCAAAGTAGTCACTCGGTAAAAAGCATCTCTTACAATCTGAAAATCTATGCATTCGATAAGAATATGTTTCACCGTGAGATCTTCATGGCATGAAATATACCTTGGGACTGGCTCTTTTTCGTGTATGGCCGATTCTACATCGCCTGAACATAGTTTGATCGAAACGTTTCTGTCTGTTCAGATGAGTATAGCCTACAGTTTTTTTGAACTCATGAAGTTTGTTATTATTCACAGCATCCCATCAAGTTTGAAACAGCCGCCTTTCATACGTACAGATAGAGTTTGAAATCGCTATATGGGATTCCAACAGGATCAACCTCATCATCTAGAGCTGCCTTAGCCTTCCTATCAACCTCAGTATTACCTTTCATGCCAACGTAACTAGGCAACCAACAAAACACAATATCAATCTGTTGATCGAATCTACAGTCATGTATTTGTAGAATACTCAAGATATTGGGATGAGTCGAAGTTCCAGTTTCAATCGCTTCCATTACACCAATGGACCTGAAACCCGCGCACCTCTTTTCGTACTTCCAGCCAATAATGCAATGTACATCCATCACACTTAATTGGCAGGTGGGGATCATAATACTATTTAAATCCGCTGCCATCTCCCTCATGTAACAAGACACTAATTTAACTGCCAACGCCGTATACATGTATGATCTCGCGGGCTAATCTTCTGAGAGCATTTTATCAAAAGACACACCAAGAATGATTGCCGAATATTATGGTGTTTCTGAATAAATAATTAAATTCCCACATATGTATTTTGGAGAAAGTAGGTCCAAATCTGTGAAATTATGAGACCTGTGATTGCGGGAAACCAGGGTAAATATTGATTGTATTTATGCATATTAGACATAGAGGAGAAAGAATTATGAAATTTTATAACGCTTTTAAAACGCTATATAGACGATATCCTAGCATGGGAGAATCCCTATATTAGCGACGCTGTGAAGGATATTTACCCCCTTCACTGGATTTGAAGGAATCCACTCATACACCAGATGGAGCACATGGATATTTACAAGAATGATCAGGGCTTTCTCTCCCGTCGACTCTAAGACAGGAGAGACGATTACAATCTTGGCCCATTTCTGGATAGCAATATTCCAGAAGAACCTGCATATGGTGTATACATATCTCGCCATGTAGCATTGCTAGATCCTGTGCAGACTGTCCTGATTTTAATCAAAGCCACATAATATTACTGCAGAAAGTTGTCAAACAGGGTTATACCATTCAAAGTTTCTCAAATTATGGCATAAATTTCGCACACTGACGAAGGGGGTACGTTTCATAACCTTTGTCTACTTTCGCTTAATCCGGGGCTACAGGCCGTTTGAATATCATGGGTTTTCCATGGGTTTTGCGACACAGTTTTCAATAGGTTTCCAGCGGGTTTCCGGAATTGGAAACTTGACCATCTCACACAATGTTAACGCGAAAATTGTTTTATGGACGACGGCTGGATATTGAATATCGGATCTGACGCTTGCTAGTCAAAAGTTTTTGTGGTACGGGACAGTGTGATCGACAGGATCTAGCAAAACATGTCCGAGTCGAAACATAGAGTAAACTGATCAAGTGAACGCAGTGTCTGGCTGACTGGATCTCGAATATCGCACAGAGAACAGTTGAGTTGCCCCCCTTCTTACACGAATACTGCAAATATCGAACGTCATATATATCGGCCTTTACTTTGAAGGTTTTCTAAGAAACAGTGTTTTTCGTTTGCGATTTCTATAATATTCATGACATTATATGTTTATACTATTATATGTTTATTCATTTAAAGAAACTAAGTCAGTAGTACCAAGAACCGTGTGTTTTTTTATTCATTTAGTTGCCTGGATTGTTAATTAATGGTATTGTGATGGCATCCATTCTTATAATCTCAGCTTAAGGAGGTTCCCGACAAGTCACATATTTACGTCTACTATACATGTTTCTCCACATGTATCATAATAGCGACAAATTAATGAAGAAAATATTAACCTGAAAGAGAAAAGTGTTGTAATAGTATTTTTGAATTGGATAATATGTTTCCCACATTTGAGGCAATACGACCCCGACGAAGAATCGCTGGCCCACTGATACAGCGAAATCAGGGTACTTTGTGTCTAATTCCGCTGACCTCTGAGCTAGGGGCCGTATCGACCCATGTATTTTACGATCCTTATAGTGTTCATATGAACAGCCACAATCAAAGCGTGACTGAGAGACATCATGCCAGATAACGACTTTGCAACCAAAGTCAGATCGATTAAGAATACAGATAAGCGATACGGATTTGATATTTTTGGAACATCATGATGTCTTGCCGGCATCATTGAAAACAGTTGACAGCTTCTCTCTTGCAGGAAACTAGCCTAAGTTTTTGTATACTATGATTTATACATTTGATTTGGTGCTAATGCTAGTATATGCATTAGATCTTTGGGTTATGGCCGCGTAAATTATCAATGGACGAGGGCTGAATATAGACTCTTGTATCCCATATTGGCATCCTACTGTCTTGAGGAGAAGTCTGGTGATCCCCCAGTTTTATTTGTTTCCCGATCCTGATTTCTTCCAAAAAGCTATTGATGCATTTTTTTAGAAACTGACTTTTTAACTACTCGTGAGCATTTTCTATGAAAATACAGGCATTTCTCACGGTGTGTTAGAGTTTGGGATAAATCAATATAGAAGACCATATTAAATACAAGATTTTGAAAATTCACCCTGGAATTTTATCATTTATTTTGAGTGTTGAAAGTCTATCACTTGTCAAAATATAATTAGATAGTAAGTTATTTTCGGAATTGTCTGGAACCTCTTTAACCAGGCTTTTCGTCCATTAATAACTCTCATACGAGAACTGGAATACCCATTTAGAAATAGACTGGCTCATGTCGAAGTTATATGAGATGGTAAGAAACTGCATAATTAGATTGAAGTAATAAAATAACCAAGATATGATGCAATAATCCAAAGCAAATATATTTACACCATAGACATAGAGAAGAAAAGCAACTCCGAGTAGGGATGACATCCCTACTCGGAGTTGCTTTTCTTCTCTATTATTGGAAAATTATCAGTGGTTCCAATAGACATAGAACATTGCAGAAGTTTAGCAGCAAATGGGGAAAATCACCTAGACTTTGGAACTGTAGAATTGTCCAGTCACACAGTGAAGGACATATCCACCTTCACTGGATTTGAAGGAAACTACAGATAGCCCTACCGGAACATCATATTTAGACCTTCATCATATCTCAGAGAAGCATGTAGACTTTTGATTGGCTGACAGACCTCATGTGTGATGCTGTATTGTCAACTTGCTGGTCGAATATATATCGTATACCCGCGTCGCCAAGGGCAACGAACAGGTGTTCACTAGATTCCATCGTCTGCTAAACAAAATGGCTGAATCAGGCAAACGTTTCGCGTCTCACACGGACGATGAAGTTGTTGAAAAGCGGGCTAATATTATTTCCAGCAACACAAAAAAATCGAACAAAGCGTCCGCCAGAACTTTGAAGTATTACCTGAAAGAGAAAAGACAGAGTGAAGAATTCGAAGGATTCTCGGCCGAGAGGTTAGCAGAGGTACTCAGTCATTTTTATTTGGATGCCCGAAAACAAGACGGAGAATTGTACAAAACATCCACTCTCGAAAACTTTCGACATTCTCTGAATCGTTACCTGAAGGCCCCACCGTATTTGAAAACTTTTGATTTGATTAGAAATTCGGAGTTTAATGAAGCCAACGAGTGCTTCAAAACCGCACTTGCAGAGTTGAAGGCATCTGGAAAAGGCGACACCGATCATTATGAGCCCATAAACGAGTCCGATCGTTGTAAACTCTACAAGTCTGTTCTCATGTCCCCAAAAACCCCAACTGGGCTTGCAAATAAAGTTCAGTTCGATGTACGTCTGTTCTTCTTTAGAAGGGGAGTGGAGAATATGGAAAAGATGACAAAAAACACATTCATCATCAAGCGGGACCCGAAAACTGGGCAGAGGTATGTGAAAAAAAGGAGGATGAACTCACAAAAAATCGCCGGGCCCAGCAAAAAGAGGGTGTTACCGGATTCATGCCTGAAGAAGAAGGTTCCCCGTTCTCTCCTGTTGCTTCATTCGAAAGTTATATCTCCAAACTCCATCCGAAATGTGATCGCTTGTGGCAGTACCCGGTTGATAGTTTCCTCGACGACGATAAAGTTTGGTATTATAACAAACCTATTGGGAAACACCGCTTGGCAGCCTTCATGACCAACCTGGGCACTCGTCTGAAACTTTCTGAACCATACACTAACCACAGTATACGAGCAACCGGCATCACCATCCTTGGTAGAAACAACTATTCATCATCTCAAATAATGGCTGTCACAGGTCACAGATCTGTCTCGTCGCTGTCGGTTTACCAGCGAGTAAGTGATGGCGAGAAACTGCAAATGGGCCACACGGTGGCGTCAGTAGCCTTTCCTGACACGATGGGTTCAACCCGAAAGACGAATACCGGTACGCATACACTTCCAGTAAATGTTCTTGTCAAACCCCATCCTGCAGAAACTGTGACATCATCTTCTCAGTACCCTGCACCCACGTCAAATGATGCCACGTCGGCCGTGTTACACACCCAGGATGTACGAGCAGAAGGCCATGCCGACGACTTTGATTTTGATCTTAATCAGCTGTTTTGTGAATTCGACAGCACCGCTGTCCCGCCCACATCGTGTGACATTCCCACAGCTATCCTGGTCGCCGCAAATCCCTCAGCGCCAATGTTCAATAAGGCGTAAAAAAGAAAGTCTTTTGTTTCTGGTCGGCGCGCGCATCACTTCAAAACCCGCGCATCAACCATTTTTTTTTTCATGAGCGATTAAGAGTTGCTCCCCTTTACAAGAAATCAAGCGAGTTGTCTGCTCTTGTTTTTTATGTTTCACTTCCGCTTGCCGCCAAAAACGAAAGTTGTTCTGTTTGTTACGTCTGGTGTTTCTCGATGTTCGTCGTCTGGTGTTCCATGATGCTTATTTCTGTACAGATAGTGTCAGATTCCAACATTCTTAGACCCTTCTGCCTCGTGGAAGCACGCACTGTGGCGAATTTTTTTGAGGATGTCCGTCGGGGACTGCTCCAAACTGGCGACATGTTCAGCCTCGATGAGAAATCTGATGGCACCATATCAGCTAAAGTGTCGGACAAACTAAGCGGACAATTTCAATCTATTCCACTGTCGTCACAAATGAATTCTGTTTTGGAATTTGGCAAATTTTTCATATTTTCAGTGAATTCTCGCGCTGAAACTGTTGTTGGCACTGCCACACGTCAAAATGCTTTTGAAGTTCTGATGAATTCACAGCAGCGAAAAATATGGCCAGCATTCAAAAACGTCGACAGGCCAAATAAAAAATTCGAACTATACAACTGTGTGATATGTCCAGTATTTTTACTGTGTATTGTAATTGATATTGATGAAACTTGCAATCACTGCTGTGATGTATGATATGCAAAAAATCTGTGGATGTGTGATATTTTAAATGTCTGCCAGTAAAAGTCTCAATCACGGATACGCATTCACTGTATGACTGATATATGAAGTATTCTACCAGTATTTTGACTATATCGTAATTGATGAAGTTGATGAAACTCTAAATCACTCTAACAGTGCATTAAAAAAGTGCAATCTTATTTTAATACTTGTTGTTGATTGTTGGTTTCTGTTTTATTTATATTATTTGATAATCTAATTCAGTGATGGTCATTTATATAGCAAATATACAGGGAAGGTAAAAAAAAAAAAAAAAAAAAACCGCGTCACCGCATCAATTTTTTGTAGAGCCTCCGACCAGAAACAAAACATTTTTTTTTTGGCCTAACTGCACAATAAATGCAATCAACATCATCGTGCGAAAATGAAGCAAATACCTATACTTCTGCCAAATTGTGCAGGACAGTTTGATTTTTCCGATTTTTCTCTCGAACTGTAAATTTAAGTCAGTTCATGTTGGTCCTTCTCCTGTGTGATGTTATGGAAACATGACACAAGTGACACTGTCGAGTGACACGGTATTGAATTATAGACAGAATGGAAATGTAACAGTTCACACGTGTATTTGAAACTTACATATCCACGCAACAGATGTGAATCCGGAACGGGTCTTTCGATGTATTTATTAACAAAAGGTATATAATCTAGATATTATACTCGTCGATGGCTATTAAATATTAAATATGAAATTGAGATTAAGCTTATTGTTCCAGTATTTTATACGTTTCTGATTTTCAGAATGGAACATAAGAGATGAAGCTGAATTTGAAGTTAGATTGTTCATTCTTTATCACCGAAGCCCACCGGTATTTCACACGGAAACCGGGTTCATTGTTCACGGATTACAGTATATGTTATCGTTATCTTTGCTCCTCCCTTAGTACGTTTTAAAGATGAGGATTGTAAAAATGATACATTTGTCTTTGTGTTCATTTTTTCCGGTGCATGCTGTGGATCGTTCTGAAACCAGTGTAAGTCCGATCGAAGTCCGTTCCATTATGTCGGCCTTGAAGTCCAAAGTGATTCTTAATGCTCTGAGATATGATAAATTCGTTATACATCGCCCTTCCCGGGTAATACGGGATTCGATTTGGTTTCTCTCGTCATATTTTTCCTCGGCTGCGCCTCGGAAAAATATGGCGAGAGAAACCAAATCTCATCCCGTATTACCCCGGAAGGGCGACGTATAACTAATAATATCTT